>JAJIZL010034230.1:0-42765 GCA_023969395.1 Amblyomma maculatum
CAACACTGCAACTCATCAGGCAAATATTTATATATTATATATATTTTTAACAGATTCATGTGCTTTCAAGAAGCTGAACTCCATTCTGAAGAACACCCGCTTTTTGAATGACATTCGACAGCTGTCTCCCAAAGCCCAAACATCTTCCCTTGAATCTTTTCACATCTTGGTCATTAGGTTTGCTCCCAAATCAATTGCATACTCAGACGGTGAGAGGCGAGTAAGGTAAGTTGAATGAAAGAGAAGACAGACATTATTTTTCATTCCAGTGTGACTATGCAGTACAACTTTTCTGCATGCCATGTGCAAACAATAAGTCCTTGCATGAAGCTTTTAATGTATGTACATAATATTGTCATTATAAAAGGAAGAGGCCAGAGGAAATAGAACACAGTGCGAAAACGAAAAACAGAAGTTCATATATGAAAGCTAGTGCTTCATTTGCTCCATTTACGTTTGCCCCTTTTGAACTTGCTAAGCAGCATATTGGAACTTGCAGCTAAGCAAGTCGCTTTTAGTACGGGCTATGGAATAGCCCTGGAGGGCTGAAAAATTGCACTGTGACCAATTTCAAGCACCTCAAAACAGTCTTTCTCATGGTGTAGTGCTGAGGTCAGGAGAAAATGAGTTCGTGTTTTTCTTTTTTTTAAATGTAAAGAGGGAGTAGCTGCTGTCTTACTGGATGCATTGGGTGCCTTCTTTTTATGGAAGTTGGGCTTGACTTCAGTCTCCTTAGTGCAGTGCTTGATCTGGAGCTCTCATGTTATCAGGCCAGGTAAAACAAGACCCTACAATTGCGATTCGCAGCAGTCGACCCTGACATCTGCCAAAAAAAAGTGCTCGCCACAGAACTCAATCTCAACTTCTGCATAAAGTAGGCACCCAATGAGCCAGTTGCCGCAATCCTTCCATCCTGATAGTATATACACTGCTGTAAAATTAGCTGTTGTGTCTTTCTCTTTGATACTTGGAACACTGCCATGTCAAAGGTAGTTTTCATACATTTGGAGGAGACTGCAATGCACACTTCTGACATTCAAGGATGCTTCATATAATAATATGGTAAGAACATATTTGGTAGGATGGTAGCACTAGCCATTCTGTAATCCCCTTCCATGGAAAAAGTGAGACAGGAGGCCATAGACTTACTGCACAGACCACCCAAGGGTCCTCATTGCAAGTCATTGCTGTTATGTTAGAATAAGCAGATGGGATGAGATAAAGAACAGTGCACCAGGAATACATACAGACAGAAATGACAAGAGCTGAGACACTGCAAGGACACAAAGTTGAAGGCAAGCATCGAGGGCAGGCTGGAAAAACATTTCGTCTCTCTTTTGTGCTCCTCATCTTAGTGCAGTCCTAAGACAAAGGTAGTTTTTAAAAAACCGGAAGTTATCAGCGCAAGTTTCCGACCCCTCCAGAACCGTCTCGAATGTCCCGAAGCTCCTGTATTGAAACTGAAAAAATGCTCAAGGTTCACTTGATCACTTGGACTAATGATGATCGCTAGAATACAACAGCAGGGAGAACACGGTGATTCACGATATGATGTTGTATAGCCCTTGTCATACAGTCATTTTGCTGCTTGAAGATCACTGCATCACATTCTTAATTTGATATAAAGGCGCTGGATACACAAGCTGAAACAAGCAATCTCTGCTACAGTGATGTGAATATAATGCATAATGGTTCCATATAGTAGCCTCTACCCGGCATAATTTTGCTATAAGACAGCAAGAAACACATTTTTTACAAAGTATAAGAAATTCATATTTACCTTCCTTTTAGGTCACATCTTGCTGTTATTCACTTCAATGAAAATTCTTCAAAGACTAGTAAACACATTACTTACCAGCGTATGTTGTCGCCTTGACTCGATCCGAGGTGCGTATTTTGGTTTGGTCGACACAGGAACGAAGCGGTTGCCTCCGAAATTTTGCTGCACTACGTATGGCACGGTGCACTGGCACACGGCATTTAAGACACCGACCTAATGCTGGAGACCTGTAAGCCGACTTCAAAGTCCATTCGCATGGGAGACACAAGAAACGAGAACATACACAGGCGGAAAGCGCCCCGCAGGGAACTGCAACGAGGTCGCCGTAAGGTCGCCGCGCCCGACTGCGCCATGGTTACCGTGGTACCCGCGCAAGACCGGAAGTGCAAGGAAAAAAGCTTTTAAAAATTGTTTCTGTCTACAAAACATTCTAACTTTATTTCCTAATAATTAAAAGTTAAGCGTATTTTACTTATTTTGGCTTAAGTGGTAGTTTAATGCCTTCGTGACGTCGCAAAGAAGCAGACCAATAGTCATTCAAAAATGCATGTACGTAGCAGCATTGCACTGAGGAGGAGGACCGCAGAAGTGGAAGGAAAGAGAGCGCCAACTTTCGAATAGGACTGCGCGACCTGTACTGCGCGTAGACGCGTTTGATTACGTTCAAATGTGTATCGCAGCATAATTAGCGACTGAGATGGTTTGTGAGCAATGCTCAGGAGGTGTTTGTGGGCCCCTTTAAGGCTTCTCTTCCACATGAATGCAATTGGGCAAAGGTGACAACAGTATGATTCCTCACTCATGTGGAGGCGAAGGTGAGTTTTGAGACAGCTGCTTTACATGAAGTTCTTCCTGTGGTGCTTGCACTGGTATAGCCTCACCCGTGTGCAAAAATATGTTGCATGGCAAGAATGTCTTTTCTATTGGAGGCGAAAATAATAAGACCGTGCAATCACATTGACATTGTTTTGCAACACACTAGAGCATCACTCCTGTCAAACATTATCTTCCTGGATTTCTCCATAACGCTTAACTGTCTACAAATCAGTGTAGATTGTTGAGAGGGCCTACCGAATAATGGCAGAGATTTAAAAGCATTTGTCCATGCTCTTGACTGAAAAGTTGCCGACAACTTATATAGCTTGGTCTTCTTTCATGTGTTGTCCCAGTGTCGTTTAAATCGAGAACATGGCACATAGTCTGTATCAGTGAATGTGGTTGGGTGATTGCAACTTGGTCATTGTAATCTAGCACAGGAGTCACAAGGAAGGCTTCTTATGTAGTTGCTGGCATGAATCTTAAGGCTTCTCATCCACATGAATGCCATTGGGAACAGTATGATTGCTCGCCCGTGTAGAGGCGAAGGTGAGTTTACAGCTGCTTTGCATGAAGCTCTTCCTATAGTGCTTGCACTGGTGTGGCCGGGCCACTGGCGGACCAGACATCACCAATCAATTTCCAATATCGGGCTGGTCGCATCCCAAGCAAAAGATTGTGTGGCAAAAGGTAGGGCCAACCTCTCTCGCCGACCAAGAAGTGGCCGGCCGACCTTTGGCACCCGACTGAGTGCCGGAATCGGGGATTGACACTGATCCAACGTCGACCAATTTTCTGCAATCTATTACGGCCTGACCTCTTTGCCCGACATGAACGACCACCTGTCGCACGGTGGCCGGCCACCTGCCAACGTTACTGAAGGTCGACTGCTCATCTGCCCAAGCTATTTTGCTGACGAAAAACTGTACGTCGGCCGGTTGCTTCCCGACACCGGTTAGTGGCCAGCAGATGGCTCAAAACCACAGCATAGCGTCCGGCATCGCTTCTCGTGCAGGTATTCATGCCATGTATTTATCGTTCCCATGCATATATAACGAGGTAGCGCATACATATCATCAAGAAAAGCAGTAGCTTTTCTGATGCCATGAAGAAACAAAAGAAGCTGCAGAATTTGGGAAAATTTTATTTGTCAACAGCGTTCAGAAAAAGCTCGCGATTTGCTTTTTAATAAGCGTGGATATATGACTGACTATAGAACACGCATGTGCCACATGTGGAGGATGGGTTTGAGGCGTGGTCTTTTGGCAGCCTGTCGATCACGTCTGTGACTGGTCGAATCTGCGGCGGGTTCCGTCTTGGTCAGCTGCACGAAGAAAAGTTTTTTAATCAAATATTTCATTTTCACCTGGTCTGTTACATTACAGGCAAACATAGGGTTGGAAGGTAGAATAAATAATGTCCTTGCTCACTGCCACCAACTATACTAAGGTTTAAAAGAATGACAAGACCTCTACCACAGCTGGGGGTGGTGTACTTGTGGCCGAGAGAGTGGCTTGTGCCACTGATGAAATAAGCTCTGGAGGCTGCAGCGGATAGACTGGCATGGCTCGATCTGCAGATCACAAGATAGTTTCAAAGACCAGCCTCAAAAACAGTCAAAACATTATATATGATAGCAAAAAAAAATTCCATCCATATCTTTTTTGCACTTGGCACCTGTTCGATGAGGAGTGCTTGAATATTTCTGTTCAGTTTTCAAAGTTCTTGCAGCTCCTCCTGCGCTGCAACTTTTTTTTTTAATTCTTTGAGTTGCTGCAATGCATTCTGAAGTTTGTCTTCCCCACTGCCTTGCTGTGCTGATGCACCTGATGCTCTAAGTGCATTTTATTTTCTAGCCAATGTCGACAGCAGATTGTCATGTTCATGCTCTTTTTTTTTTTGGCGGCTGAAATGCAGTATACATAAGATAAGGGATTTTAGGCTAGCATCTTAAAGGAAAATGAACAGGAGGCACATGCACACGAAAATGATCGACACACCTCTACGGGAACGTCCTCTTCACTTCCCGACTCATCAGAGTAAAAAATGCCGCACCCTGATACGGCACGATTTTTTTTTCTTTGGATGTCTTCTACGGAGTCTGAAATGCAAATTCAGTTGAAGTTCAGGAGGTTAGTTCATATAAGCATTGCCCTGTAAGGAAATCATGCATAACAGGCCAAGGATGCATGGCAATAACCCAATTATGCAAGAAACTACATGAACACTATACGATTCATTAAGTCTTCCATATTTTTCCTGTAGGTTAGCTAAACAGCCTGAAATATTCAGGTAGTTCATAAAGGCCAACCACATTCATTAATAAAGATTGCACAAAATATTTTTACATACACACCTCCAAGGAAAAGCTGGCTGGCAAAAACTGATGTCCTAGTCAAAATTTGGCAGTTACAGTTGAATCCCGCTATAAAGAAATTCACGGTGCACGAAAAAAAATTCGTTCTCGCGGAACTTCGTTATCGCAAAAATTTGACGTGAAACGCAGAAAGAATTGCCCAAGCAGCAGCAAAGGCGTTTAATGCCAAAAATCTGTAAGCTTGGTTTGCTTACGCTTCACGGCGAGCAACACCGTCACGCGATTTTCGCACTCGGTCAGCAAACCCATTGCAACATCGTCGTCTCGGACAGCAACGAAATTCCTGATGACATCAAAAGCGTCCATCACCTGTACGGCGGTTGCCGCAGCCGGCGCTTCCTGTACGTCGTCGTCTTCTTCATCGGAAGAGTCCTTATCATTCCGGGCAGCTTTTATGATCTGCTCATCACTCACATCTTCGTGAACAACAACACAAGCGTCAGCGCCGATGTACGAGCTCGAGATTGGGCGGCACGGTTCCTATTTCTCCCAGCGTTTTCCAGGCGGCCGCGATCCCCGGAGCCGGTGACGCCTCTTCGTCGTCGTCTGTAACGCCTGGTGTTAGGCCAGCAGAGTGTACGGGTCGACCTTCGGCAAATCCGGCGTGCCTGAAACAGTTCACAATTACTGAGCGCCCCAGTGTGCTCCAGGCAGCAGACATAATCTGCAGTACCACGTACAAGTCCACCTTCGTGTCTCGGCCGGTTTCAGTGTTAAAAAGCAGCCGCTGAATTAACCTCCCGCGGTAAGCGCGCTTCAGGCTAAGAATCACGCCCTGATCGAGAGGCTGTAAGACAGACGTGCAATTGGGAGGGAAAAACCTCAGCTCCGTGTTAGTGAGCTTGACTTCGTCGGAGTGATGCGCTGAACAATTGTCCAAAAGCAAGCAAACTTTACGGCCCTGCCGCTTCATGTCACGGTCGAATGCCATCATCCACTCGGTGAAAATAGCGCGGGTCATCCATGACTTGTTGTTCGCCTTGTACTGCACAGGTAGGCTACGAGTTCCCTTAAAACAGTGCGGCTTGGCACTTTTGCCTATGACTAACGGCGGACGCTTGTCCGAGCCATCCATGTTTGTGCAAAGCAGCACTGTGATGCGTTTTTTGCTGTGTTTGCCGCCGTGACAGCGCTGCCCCTTGAAGTCGAGCGTCCTAGCCGGCAACATCTCGTAGAATAGCCCGGTCTCGTTGGCGTTGTAAATGTCTGGAGGCGCGAAGTTGCTTAAAATTCCGGCCATGTTACTCGCCTTCCAAGCAGCTGCTCCGTCCACGTCTGCTGACATTGACTCGCCGCACAACACTTTTCCAACGATGTTATGGCGGGCCTTGAAACGGTTTAGCCAGCCAATGCTGGCTTTAAAATCATCAATGCCAAGTAGGCATGCATAGTTCAAGGCTTTCTGCTGGACGATGCTTCCGGACAGGGGGACGTTGCTGGCTCGTGCTTCCACAAACCACGCATGCACTGCTTTGTCCAACTCTTCATGAAGGGGCCGCGTCACCTTTTTGTGCTTCGAGGATGTGCCTGAAGCAAGTGCCATTCTCACGCTGTCCTTATTGCCTAGAATCGTTGACAGCGAACTTGCAGGAATTCCGAAGTCTTCAGCAATTGCCGCTTTCTTCCTTCCGCTTTCTGCTTGGGCGATTATTTGAGCTTTTTGCTCAAGGGAAAGAGTTTTGCGTTTTTTCACTTGCGTTGCCATCGTGTCCTGTGGATGAAAACTCGTCGTTGTCGAAGAGAAAGGCAGCGAGTGAACAACGCGACCACGACACAAAGCCAAAATGGCGGAACTGCAATCACGTGATTTCATGCTTAATGTGGCTTTGGATTTGACTTGGACTTCTCGCCAATAAAACTAGTTTCGGTTTCGATTTTGAACGCGAAAATTTCGTTGAAGCGGAAACGCTCTGCAAAAATGGTTCGTTGTGCAGAGAAATTTAGGCCATTAATTCTTATAGGATACTCGCGGGGAATAAAAAATTATTCGTTGTCGCGGAAATTTCGTTGTGGCGGTATTCGTTGTGGCGGGATTCAGCTGTACAACAGTTGAGTATAATATATAAAATGCGCGGAGTGCCACGAAATCGCAGTGCTGGCACACGAGAAAAAGGGGATACACAGACACAACTGCGCTGACGTGGAGCACACTTCTTCCACGTGTTCCATAAAAAAAAAAAACATGATTTCTCACATAAGCGACCCGTGGCATTTTTTGCTGTTAACATATGTGGGACCGCGTGTTCGATGGCTCAATCGAGCTTATAATCATATAAGCTTGCTCCGTATTATCGTGCGAGCTGTACTCGCGATATATTTTCATAATGGACGCAGTATAGTACACTTTATAGACATTTTATAGTACACAAATACGTAGCTGAAGTTCTAGAATGTTTACACGCGTGCGTGAATGTGCACAATTCTCACACAGTAAATCACACTTGCATGCATATGGAGACTGCACTGACTGCTAGCCCAAAGCTTTCATATACACATCCAGCATTTGCAGCTACCAAAATACTCAATTTCGAGCTTTTCACTTACCTCCCACAAGCAAAATGCGGGCGCGATAGTAGTCCGACCCACTGCTGTCGTCCGTCCACTTCACCACAAAAAACGCCGACGAGAAGTCCTTGTCCAGAGAAAAGTTCTTTATGCCGCTCACTGAGACGATCGCATGCCTTTTATCGTCTTCATACCTGACATAAGCATCAGTGATCATTGTTGCTAGCTCGCACATGTCTAGGAGAGACAGCGCGTCATAAGTTCCGCAGCCACGTGCCACAAGGTCCTTGGCCACCAACCACACGCACGTGCTACACCCAAAACTGATTTATCACCATCTAGACAGTAGGGACGAGATGGACGGTCGTAAACTGCCGTGAGCTTGGCTTGGCTGCACTTGTGGCTTAGCCGGTCACATGACCGTAGCGGCCTGCGCCGCTGGAAATCTTTGCAAAGCCCGGGCGCGATACTTTTGACACAGCGTTTTACGTTTAGCTGCAGTTTGTTAACAGATTACACTAATTTTCTGGAACACCCATAGCGACGTGTCTTGCGTGCCATCTTGCGCCCACGTTTCGCGCAGTCGTTCAAATCCACCGCCATCGCGCAAGATGATCGAAGCCAATCCATCTCTTCCTTCACCCAAGACTCCATCTTGCTAGTGTGTTTTGGTGGTCCCTGTTTACTCCTCGATTGCCGAAAGCATGTCGTTTCCTGCAATCTGTCTACCACAATGGATAATTCAAAAAAGAGAAAAAAACGAGGCTCATACAAGATGTATTTCGATCCCAGGTCGAAGGTTAATATACCGCGGCGTACAGCGAGCAGACTGTACTCAATCAAAGGATCAAGCAGGTTTTCGGAAACGGTACTCTACTATCGATCATATCCATACCATCAATCAGGTGATAAAAAAATGCTCGGAATATAACCAGCCCTTATACATAGCATTCATTGACTATGAAAAAGCATTTGACTCAGTTGAAACCTCGGCGGTGATGCAGGCACTGCGAAATCAGAGGGTAGAGGGGCCGTACGTTAAAGTGCTGGACGATATATATAGTGACTGCACAGCAACCATAGTTCTGCATAAAGAAAGTAACAAAATTCCCATAAAGAAAGCTGTTAGGCGAGGAGACAATCTCCCCAGTAGTATTCACAGCTTGCTTAGAGGAAGTATTCAGAGACTTGGAATGGGAGCAGTTAGAGATAAGGGTAGATGGAGAATACCTCAGTAATCTGCGGTTTGCTGATGACATTGCCTTGCTAAGCAACTCGGGGGATGAACTGCAAAAAATGATTGGTGACCTAGACAGGAAAAGTAGAAAGGTAGGCTTGAAAATCAATATACAGAAGACTAAGGTAATGTTCAACAGCCTCGGGAAGGAACAGCAGTTTACATTAGGTAGCGAAATACTGGAAGTAGTAGGCGAATATGTCTCCTTAGGACAGGTAGTAACCGCAGATCCGAACCATGAAAAGGAAATAACAAGAAGAATAAGATTGGAATGGAGCGCATTTGGCAAGCACTCGCAGAATATGACTAGCAGCTTACCGGTATCGCTCGAGAGGAAAGTATACAACAGTTGCATCTTGCCTGTACTCACCTATGGGGCTGAAACGTGGAGGCTAACCAAGAAAGTTCTACTTAAGTTGAGGACAACCCAGAGGGCTATGGAACGAAAAATGGTAGGGGTAACATTAAGAGATAGGAAGCATGCAGAGTGGGTCAGATAAATAACTCAAGTTACCGACATTCTAGTGGAAATTAAGAAGAAATGGGCATGGGCAGGGCATGTAGTGTGAAGAGAGGATAACCGATGGTCGCTTAGGGTAACAAACTGGATTCCAAGGGAAGGAAAGCGTAGCAGGGGACGGCATAAAGTTAGGTGGGCGGATGAGGTTAAGAAGTTCGCAGAAGTCAAGTGGATGCAGCTAGCACAGAACCGGGTTAATTGGAGAAATATGGGAGAGGCCTTCGCCCTGCAGTGGGTATAGTCAGGCTGATGATGATGATGACAGCGAGCAGACTATGAGAACTTGAGGTAAGCGCCGTATGTTGTTTGTGTGTTGTATAGCTTGGTGCGGCCTTTTTATTTTAAATTTGCTAACCTAATGTTGTTTTATAGAAATCTGGAACAACAACTGAAGGACAAACCACTGTAGAGCTCACAGATCGAGACCAAACACTATCAATGCTGGCGGTGCCCAGCATGTGGGCAGCTGACGGCAGTCAACCGCACGTCCAGCGTTGTTCAGCAGCCTGGAATTAGTGCGCATCTGCAGGGGCTCCCAAATGCCGAACCAGTAAGAATGACTCCATGCACGCGCCTTGCAGCTTCAACCGCAGCGGTGTTTCATTGAAATGGATGTGTCTTACACTCGTAAATATAGCTTCAAGCCCGCATGTAAGAAGGTCGGGCGAATTAGACAGGACAAAAGGGCCACTGACTTTCCGTGGCCTGATAATAGTTCCTGCAACTTCATCAACGAATTATGGCATCAAATGCATGAAAGCTTTACTAGGCATGCCTCACCCATATCATTATTGCTCGAGTAATCACTGTTACAGTACAGCATTTACAAGAGTGACGCTAACATTATAGATTGAATTATAAAGACAGGATATAATGAAACAGCCAGCAGGCATGAAATGCCCAGGCGATAGGCTGTCCTTACGGTACAGCGAGGATGCTCATATATGCTCATATTCACAGGTAAGCGGCTCTTGCGGAGGTGCCAGCGCATAACCCGAAATATTCTTGCTTCTAGCGACCCTGTTATGGCAAATGCTGCTACTGCGTAGCAGTCGCTTTGGCTGGATTGGGCTGTCATCTCTCGTGGCTTCGTCAATTGTATCGTTGGACAAAAAGTTTGCTACTCTCCTTTTCGATTTGAGTTTCTGCGCCAAGAGCACATCTTGCGTTCGGCTTGTTCAGAGGAGGATCTGGCAGCTCCGAGCTGGAGCATCAAGGCTGCCAGTCGAATATGTCATAAATACCTCGGTGTATCAATAAATGAAGGTGAGGTATACTTAGAAAAACAGGAACAAGCCACCAGACTGTAGGGGTGCCACGATAAGGAAGAACAGGACATTAGGGGGTACAACAGATATGAAGTACTTAAATGTATTTGGAAAGGAATAATGGTACCAGGGCTTACCTTTGGAAATTCGGTTTTGTGCTTAAGGGCGGAAGTCTAGTAGGGGTTAGAAGTTAATCAAATGTCTGTGGGAGGTTAGCACCTGGAGGCCACGGCAAAACTGCAAATTAACCAATAGAGGGACACATGGTCTGGGTGTCTTTCGCGGCACGAGAGGCTTGGAGCAAAATATTGTACAAAGGACACCTTAGGAATCTGGACAATATTAGGGCAGCTGAAGTATTTCAATCATCAAAGAGCATTGACTTAATGGAAGAGAAAACAGCCCTAGATATAAGAAAATGGAAAACTCGGATTAAGAAGGAAACCTTCTATGACCGCTTTAGAGGCAGTGGCCTTCTCTTTGAAGCTAGATCAGGAGCTACAGAAGAAAGTTTGATCGGGAAGATGAAACTTCTGCAATGTGCGGTAGATGTCCAGAAACAATTGGACATCTTATACTGGAGTCTCCCACTATCCATACAGATCTTGATGCAGACATA
This sequence comes from Amblyomma maculatum, assembly GCA_023969395.1. NCBI lineage: Eukaryota > Metazoa > Arthropoda > Arachnida > Ixodida > Ixodidae > Amblyomma > Amblyomma maculatum. The sequence goes on from JAJIZL010034230.1 coordinate 11,123, forward strand.
TTCACTCTATTTGAGGCCCTGGGGCTTTAGAGGTAACAAAGGAAGCATTAATGAATCGGCAGTAGAGGTCAGCAATGGACATATTTGGAAGACTGGTGGATAAATAGCAGGGAGGGGATGCATAGAAGCTAAAGAAAACAAACAAGGGTATTTTTGAAGATAACCCATATCTAAAACTAAAGTCATCATAGGAGTGTTGTCTAAGTTAAGTATAAAAAGAAAGGTTGGGAATGGTGATGACTATTGCCATTCATTTCAAAGGGGAAGCTCTTAACATCTATTTATTTTTATTACAGCCTCAAAGCCTCCTGTGAAGGAGTATTACATGAGGGAGTGGATTACAGGGCATAATATATTGATTTCAATAGTGATGGGTCAGTATGGAGCACGACTGCAGACAAGTCATTCCAGTCTCACTGTGTGCACGAAAAGTGACTACAGATGCACAGATGTATGGGCTTGCGGAGAATGGGTGGTCTTTCCATGGTTCGTGCGGCTGGAGATGCGGTATGTCCTAACCTCAACAAATTATTGCACAAGGACCTAAATAAAATAGATTCCATAACAGAAGCCCACATCTATACAGACTCCTTAGCCACTATAAAACAACTGAAGAAATTGACAAAGACGCTATGTGTAACCCAGGAAATTCACGCACTCAATAAAAAAAAAGATACGCATCCAGATACATTGGACACAAGACGATGCTGAGAACGCTGAGCTGAGAAAAGTTGACCACCTCACACGCGAAGTTCCAAACACTAATGCGCCCCCCACCAGGCTCCCTTTTGATGCATGCTCCGCTGATCCCATCTTAGCATCCTCTTTAAGGAAAAGTACACGTGCCCTCATTCCCTCATAACTTAACGAGATTGGAGGTTTCCCTTAGAAGCATAATAGCTGGGGCGGTCCTTACCCCGTCGGTAACATGCCGATGGAAATCTCAAGCAGACATCGGACCAACCACATGCCCGAAGTATTCCACACCAGCTGAAGAGGATGTTTGCCACCTGCTGTGGACTTGTGCAGGGACAAGGGCATCAAGGACACATTCTGCGGGAAGTGGGACTAACCACAACAAGAGGACTTCTCTAAATGGCTCATCGACAACGATAAGAGCGGGAGCCTGTTCCGGTTCCTTACGGAAAATAATTTAAATGAATTTCTATAATATGCCTTATGGCAAGCTTGCGTAAAAAAAACAAGGACCTTCGTCATTTCGCTTACAAGATGGAAAGGTCGCTAAGAGCCAACAATCCAGCTTTCAAGAACCGTAAGAGTTTGACTTGTGTTTGATACCACTTTCATAGACACCAGAGACCGTACACGAGCTCCTGTGTACTCCAGTCTTCCAGTGCCATCTACGACTTCAGTCTCCAACTTGAACAATACCCGTAGTTCTACCATGTTCAGACAGCACGTGTCCTCGATCTCCTCTGCGAGTCTCCGCAGAAAGTACATCATTCCCTTCAGTATGTGGTGATAGTCTTCACCCATGGTGCATTTTTTTAGCAGTGTTCTGTGCCTCCCAGTACCAGCGTCCAGTGTGATGACAGCCACAACATAAGCTCTCACCACACCTTCTTCAAGCAACGAGGTGACCACCCAACCGCTTTTCCAGGGAACTTTGGCCTGCAGCCCAAGTCCAGATTCAGAACCCCCACAGAGGCTCAAAAGGACTATTCTAAGCCTTTTTGGCTCAAGCACTCTGTGTCAAAATAGTTCTCTACTGTGTAAAAGGTGGCTTGATATTGGAAAAAAATTTTTTTTACATAATACATGCCAATGTTAATTTTAATACTCCATGCTTCAATACAAATGCCATACATGAAAAGTGTTTTGAACTGTGTTCCTTTGAAAATGTTTTTTATTACACATGTTCAATAGCGACCTGTTTTTAACTATTTCATTTCCATGTTCCAGTGCAATATTCAGTCTTTCATTGCCCTCATAACGCACCTAGTGCACTCTTTGATTACCTTCCACGTGTCTTTTTAAAGAGGCAATATTTTGCTCATGACGCTGTACAGCCACGTTACCTTTAAACAGAAGGGTAATTCCAGTGTGCTTTCGAAGTCATTTTTAGTCCGAAATGGCTGCATCGTGCTCAATTTTTAGGCAGCTTGTTCCTTATCACATTGTGAGTATTTTTATACTTATATGGTGCAATACTTCACACCAATACTTTGCAACTTGTTCCTTTTTGATTTTTATATTGTTGCATACCATACTGTTTTTTCCTTACAATTTATGTCAGGTCAATGACCTAATCTTTGTAGTGCTACTCCATTTTGTGCTTCTACCTTGAAAGACACGATATCTTTCTATTGCAATTGGGGTTACCTTCCAATACCCTCATGTTCAACTCGTCTCGAGCATTTTTTTTTCTGTCCCCTTCTCAACCATATGTTCAAACTGTGATAGTTTTATGCACTTCCTTCAGAAATGGCTGCTCATTCCTTTTTATGTCTACATATAGTCCCTACTAAGTGGCATTATATCATGTCAATATAATACACAAGCACTATTGTCATTAACATTTTTGTAAACCCTAATGTAATTGTAATTCTCCCCCCCCCCACCCCAAGTACCTCGCCACTTCACTTCTTTTGCACTTCGGATGTGTTGTACAATTGCTCACTGCACTCACCATTATAGCTGCAGTTTTCCTTTCAACCAAAGAAAAACTAAAATGTGAATGGTATGTTTGTATAATTGTTTGATTGAGCATTACTTCGTTTGCATGTTAAGAGATTGTGTGAGTTTTCTTGTTTGTGTTCACTGCTTTAAAATGGAAAAAAAAATGTTACATGTTCTGTGTGAAGTGAATCTTAAATGTTAGTGTTCTTTTCCAAATCAATGTATCTGTCAATAATTTTTTCTCCAAAGAAGGCCGTATGTTGTACTGTGATCTATGTGTTTTAGCACTTGTTTCTGTTTAAGCTAGTTCTTATTTTGGTTCTGGGGATTATCCTGTACTTGTCTGGATTTGTGGGTGTGACGTCATCTTGTCCCTATATATACTGTGTCCTGCCAATAAACGGGGCTCTCGGCTATGGAATAGCACCAGCGACTCCGGCTCTCCTTACTAACGGCCGCCCCGGCCGACACTACAATATGTCAATTGGCAGGCTGTTTATATAGATAAGAAAAAGCAGGAGCCCTCGGACTGCCCTGGGGTACCCCAGATATAACAGAGGAGCGGGAAGATGAGCATTTACTAGAACAAACTGTTGCTGGTTAGTTAGAACATTACAAAATTTTGAAAGATTAAAAACAAAGCCATCTGTGAAGAACTTTGTCAAAGGCTTTATCGAAATCTAAGAAGAGAGCGTGCACTAGAATGTTGAGATCAAGGTGTTGAAACTTAGGTCAATAATAAATAGAGCTGAGTGTCGCAAGAAAAGCCCTTTATAAAACTGTGTTGGTTACCATGAAAGAAATGAACAGATGCGCTGTTGGAAAAGATTACATGCTCTATTAGTTCAGACCAAATGCTAGTAATGAATATTGGACACTAATTATGACTGGAAGATGAAGGGCCTTTTTTTTTTTGGTATTCAAATGACTTTGCCCACTTTCCAGTCATTTCGTGCCAATGCCTGATGAAAGTGATTGCTTAAAGGTGTGAGACAACAGGATACTTGTGATATCTTATGTAATTTTAGTACCTCTGCATTATTGGCTAATATCAATACCTGCTGATGAGGTTAGTTGCAAAGAATCAATTATTTTAACAATACCGTGGGGTTCGAATGATATATCAGGCATAGCAGAGAAGCCAAAGGACAGAAAATCAGGTCCCAATCTGGTTTGCAAGTGAACACAGACCTAAAGGTATGGCTTAGTACTTCAGCAACATCAGGTTCTGCAACCGCAGCTATGTCATCATCACAAAGTGTTCAAAAATGATTGCTTAGCTATAAAAACATGAGGGCTAATAGCTTTTGGCTTCGTAATAGTTCTACCATGTATTAGGGTTGTTATTTCATTTGGCTGTCCGAAAGAGCCTTTTCTTGTTATTGAGGCATTTTGATGTATTATTGCACCAAAGGGTAGTAACACGCTCGCTTACAGTAACTTTAGAGATGTAATGTTGTATGAGATTATTCATTTTATTCTTAAAATGAAGCCAGCTAGTCTCAGTAGATCTTCGCTCAAAGTCGATGAGAAACAAAGTGCAAAATTTGTCAAGTTCACGATTAATGTTCTGATAATTGCATATATTGTAAAGAGCTAGTGTTTTAGTTCCTTTTTTAGGTTTTGGTAGGTGGCCGAGAAACGTGGCATGGATTATCGAATGGTCACTAAGTCCAGGAAGATGTAAAGGGATAAGTTCTCTGGATGTGACAGAATTAGATCAAGTATAGTAGATGATTGTGCACTTTGTATTAGCGAAGAGATTAGTACGGTTAAAGCAAAAGTCTGACGTGTTCACAAAATGGCATTCTGCAGAATTTGATGCGATCTCCGAAGGGTAAGACCAGTTTATCATGGGAAAGCTAAAATCACCTATTATAAAGATAGAAGCATGTCAAATTTTCGTAGTTATGGTGTTAATAGCATCATGAAATAGTGGAATGAACATAGCATCGATTTCTGGGGCACGGTAAACACTGCAGATTATCATGGGCAAAAATAAGGGGTGAGTATCTTTAAATTAAAACATTGAACCTTACGATGGTGGCTATCAGAATGCCACCACCTCGCCTACCTACTCGTTTGCACGAAAAATCGCCGTCACTGCACTAGTTATACCTGAAATGGTGTCGGTGTAAGAGAAACGTTGCAATGAGATGCCTAAACAAACAGCACCACTATACCTGACAAGAGCAGCATAAGAGGCAGAAAATATCACATCACAGAGAAGCAAAAAAAGAAAACGACATATTTCATCGAATTATGCATGGTGCCCAGTAGGCACCTCCAGACAAGCTAGAAGGTCATGCCCCGGCTCAACACAACACGGAGCCCTCCCCTGGGCATAGCGTGGTAGGGGGTCTGCAGGACCCTCCGACGAGACCCTCACCCCCGCCACAGTGGCCCAAGCACAGGATCAGCAGGTCATCCGCTGGCACTTGCAAAACGAATGTAGAGTTTGTGTGGGAATGCCACGACGAGATACACATGGGGATGTCAACGCGTGACATGGTAGGTATGAGTGACCTCTGCACTACATTCATGGGCGCCTCTACGTATGCAGAAGGGTGTGCCCAAAGTAGACAAGCTCTACTCAGGAGCATGAAGCCCTCCCCTACCCCTGTACAAAGCGTGGTAGGGAGTCTGCAGGACATTCAGAGGAGATCCTCACCCCATCACAGTCGGGCTCAAGTATAGGATCAAAAGAACATCCACTGATGCTTGTAAAACCCGCTCCTGAGCCATATATGCTCCCTGGAGAAAGCCCAAAATCCTGTATAAAGTGTACGTTCGAGAGCAACTCTTTAACACACCATCTGGTACTGCCCTTTTCTTCCGGGAGGGGCATAAATCTGACGCCACAACTCTGGGAGACCGTGCTGCGCTTCTTGGACCCTGTACTCCAGTATAGCCGCCATCCAGCAGGCCTGGGACACCGGCGGCCAACAACGTCTGCCAGTCGGCGTCTGATGCGGGCCCTCGCCATCCGTCCCAAGCGAGGAGGGCCGGAGCTCCTTTATCCGCTGGTGTAAATAAAAAGTTCTGCTCTCTGTCTCTTGTAAAACCAAGGATGGAGTGTAGGCATGCAACAGTGTGCACAGGAAACAGGTCAGAAGTGCTCCCAAATAAGGCAGCCAGAAAAAAAGTATACCTGGAAAGAAATGATGAAATCACGGAACCAGAATTAGAGTGTAAAGAAAAAGAAATTAACTCCAAAAGTAGTACATATATATTAGGACATTTATAGAATATAATGATATACAGAAGGAAAAAACCATAAGCAACCTTTCAGAGGAGGTATATGTAGAGAAATAAAGCTGACTGCATGATAATTTAAGTGAATGCACAAAACTTAAGAGAAAATAGTTCAAATCAAAGGAGAAAGTCAGCGGAAGTGTCGGAACACTTGAAGTAAACAATCGCAGAAGGTAGAATTTGTAATAAGAGTCTGGTAATGAGACATTGTAATATCTGATGAGCAATAAGACTAAGCGTGAAACAAAAGGAATGGTAAGGGAGCAGCCCCGGAAGTAGTAGCTTCACACATTTCCACTGGAACAAAGTAAAGAGGAGGACACACAATTTTGAAATAAAAGAATTCTGTCATGCCCAGTGATTAAAGCTGCACGCAAAAGGATTACGGGACGGACAAATTTTTCCTATAGGGGCTATGCACATGACGTCAGACACAAGGGGCGCTAGTGTCGGTGGCAACTGCGGCCATTTTTGCGGTCGTGACGTGGTGGCGCAGTGCTGCTTGCAGTGAAACGCGCGCAGACGCGACGCTTGTGCCTTCGTCCCGCGCTTGTTACCCTCCGTGAGTGGAATTGTGGATTTTGCACAAAATGCGCTTAAGTGCCTACGCACGCGAGCTGTGTGATGCAGAAAAAACTCGCTACTTGCAAAAGGTGCGTCTTTGCGACGGCGTCGATCCGCTGGACCTTCGAGGCGAAGAACTTTGTCGCTCTCTACCCGCGCGTCGATTTCACCGATATCAAAGACTACCTTGTTCACACCACAAGCTTTGTGACGCGAGAGGAATTCAAAGCTTACAAGGCAATGGAGGGTCATAACTTCCTGACCAGCGGTTGGGTCCAGCAGCCGTGCCTGAAGGTGCTGTCCGACGGCCGCGTCGTCATCGTTTGTCAGGTAAGCGGATTGCCTTTCTTAGTCCCGACGCCTGCAAAATGCTTGTACGATGCGCGTTTTCCGCTGTGAAGCTTACACGTGGCGAGAGCGGGGTGAACAGCAAAGCTTAAATCTAAGAGGCATTGTGACTGATTTCACACAGTTTGCTAATGCAGCGCGCATAGAGCACAACCTGTTATCACACGCCTGGCCGTCACACGGCTCGGCTTTTTGCGATTTTTGCTATTTACCCCGTTTTACCTCATCGTTTTCGTCATGCATACTTTGCTTTTGGCTTTTCTTGCTTTCTCGTTAGGATCACGGCATCGTTACTGCAGTACACGTTTCAGTGATAGAAAAGCCAAAAGTGTGTAAAAGAGTTCATGTATCGTTCCTAGTTCGCTTTGCTTGTCTGTCTAAACGTTCAGGTGCACAATGGATAAAAAATTTTCAAGGGTGTATGTAGTCTCACGCGCGGAGACTGCGTAAGCTTGCGAAATTTATGACTGGCCCACCTGAATTTTGAAGGCACAACTAAGATGATCATAGTGAAATTAGGTTGAACACCAGTAAGGTAATATGTCAAATTTTGGACGTCAGTTGGGTCAAATTTTGGGATTGGCTCCCTTCAGTTGTGAAGGACACCATTGAGTTTGCCATACTTGAATTAGTTTGCACGCCAAATTTCATCAAATCAAATTGCGGGGTTCGGAGAGCCAATTCTGGGGGTGCGAGCATTTAGCACCATGAGCCTGTTAATCAAAAGCCCTCTGCAAATTACAGTTGGTTAAAACAGCAAAGGAAACATTGAATAAGGAGGTTTCACTAACGCTGCGATTTTAGAGAAAAGGTTAAAAATATGCAATAACGTTTCGGACATTTTTTTTTTTTTTAATTTCAGTCTCTATTGTAACTGGTGTTTCTAGGAGTAGTTTGTTCTGTGGCATTCAGCACATTTCCATCCTTTATGCAGGTCCGGCATTCCCAGTCAGTCAGTGACAAGCCATTGACACCTTGGCTTATCATCAAGGAAGACGGTGAAGTGCAAGCTGCGCATTGTACATGCAAGGCAGGCCTCGGAGAAGCCTGCTCTCATGTTGCAGCAGTACTTTTTTACATTGATGCTGTTGTCAAGAGACGGGACGGGCAAGTATGTACGGATAAGGAAAACTCATGGCTGCCTCCAACAGTGCGATCCGTAGAGCCAAAAAAGGTTTTGAATGTAAATTTTTCGTCATTAACAATGAGGAAAAGGCTAATGGATGGGGAAGAGCCTCTTCGCAAGAAGAAGCAAAGAAGAGCTGTCAAGGAGACCACAGATGCAGAATGGGCAGTTTCTTCAAGCCTGTCATAGCAGCGGAAGACGGCCGGCACTTCTCTCATTGGAACCCAATTACGCACATAATTATATTCCTGTAGCAGTGAGGTTTCCCCAAGTCATCCTTACAAATTTACAGGAAGAGGACGTTCCGGGCACGTGGAGTGAAACAAGAGAGAAATGCTTTTCCCTGGCTGAAGGCCTGTCAATTGAGCATGAGGTACAGTGGCTCCAGTCAGCATGTTTCTTACTCTTAGTGTAGCTGTTTTCCTGCAGCTGTACTACCCTGCAATATCAAAAATTACTGGGGACGCTTAAGTCTCCTTATGTACTGTGAATGCGTAGTATTGTCATTGAAAAACATTGCTGCTTATCTTCACTGTCTTTCAGGTTTCTGAGTTGATTGAAAAAGAAACCAGAGAGCAGGCAAGGAGCTCCAAGTGGTTTGCCTTTAGAGCTGGCCGTATCACAGCTTCAAATGCCAAGGCTGTATGCAGGACTTCAACGACAAACCCCTCGTTGTCTCTACTAAAGAGGCTGTGCTATCCCGAACATGCTCAATTTTCAAGCCCACAAACAGCATGGGGAAAGGAACACGAACAAAAGGCCACACAAGCTTATGTTGCTGCATCAAAGTATATTCATGTCAACTTTAAGTTAGCCAGTCAGGTCTGCATATCTGCAAAGAAAGACCATTTCTTGCTGCAACGCCCGATGGCATGGTCAGCTGTGACTGTTGTGGCCAGGGAGTGCTTGAGGTGAAATGCCCATATAACAGTAGAGAAGAGTCAGTCAGGAGTTATGCAATGTCTGACTCATCATGTCTTTCCATTGAAAATGACAAAGTGATGCTGAAAACAGACCACAGTTACTTCTACCAGGTTCAAATGCAGATTTTTGTGTGCAAGGTGAGATACTGCGATTTTGTTGTTTGGACACTGAAGGATTATATTGTTCTTCGAATCTATGAAGACACAGGTTTGCAGTAGAATGCTGCAATGTTGTGCGCTTTACTTTAAGCTGGTCATTTTGCCAGAATTATGCTAACGCTATTGGACTGAAAAACTTTGTATACAGCCACAAGAGGTTAGTGATGAAGACTCGGCACCACAGGATGAGGTGTACTGTGTATGTAGCGGTCCCGAATCAGGCAGAATGGTCATGTGTGACAGCAAGACGTGCAAACGTGTTTGGTTCCACTATCAATGTGTTGGTCTGAACAGGGCACCTAAGGGGAAAAAATGGTACTGCCCCGAGTGCACAGAGCAAAGTAAGAAGGCCTAATTTGTTTGTAGCAACTGACAAACTTTCATCTTTGTGTAAAAGTGAGATGCACGTGGAGAACATGTGAAGGAAATAAACAGTGTGGTATCTGCAGTTGCATCAGTTTCACTGCTGAGTGCGATTCCCTCTGCCTTTTCGCAGGGAAAGTAACAAAAAAAATTGAGAACACCTTTATTTACAGCCATTTTCTAAGTGTACTTGCATCACTTAAGAAATAAATGTCCCACCATTGCTTGGTGGGACATTGTCATACATAATACAAACAATGGCACATAGCAAGGCCGTAAATTCTTCGAACTTGTAATCTGTGTCGCACAGATTAAATCAATCAGAATCCATGCAGAGAGAATGATGGGACACATTTTATCCTAGCTCACTCTTAGGAGAAATGCACTGTTTCGTGTGCTTTTTGTCCTTCAAATGACTGCTTATGTGAAACAATGGTGTGTGATTTCACCCAAATGGCACAGTTGAGTTGTTCATATTGCACAGTGCTGCACAAACAAAAACAATCTTGTCGAGTACTGTTGGCCCATTTTCTTCCGCAGCGAGTACTTCTACAGGGAGTGTGTGCTTTAAGATTTTATACTTGTTACGCACAAGTCCAATCACTCTTTCGACATGGATCCTCACATTTGCTATTTTTCGAGTCTTTTCTACATCAACAGCAGATAGTTGCTGCTTACCTCTAGTGAAAGCAGGCATGGCCAGCTTTGCACAATGTAAACCTACACTGTCGGCAATTGTGAATCCCCGATCAGCTAGAACTATATCCCCTGGTAAAAGGTTGTTGAGAACACCACATGTCTCTGCAATAACTTTATCGCTAGTCCGGCCGCACCACCCTCTAGATATAAATGTGACAACACCTTGTGGTGCGATACCAATGAGATATTTTACAGTATTGTGGCTTTTGTAGTGTGAATAAGTATGCGATCGGGGTAACATAGATGAAGGCCGCTCAATGAATATCTCAAAGCAGTCGAGGACAACAGCCACTTCCACACCAAATGACTTGCGAAATGTCATGGGCATGGTTGTCCGAAGTGTCTCGCGTTCAGGCCAGTGCACAGTACGGGAAAGCCGCACGTAGGCCATGTCCAGCCACTTGTTGAAAATCCTTGATACTGTGGATTGTGACACATCGAACCTGAAAATATAAAGGCTGTCAGCAACTTGCATCACAAGAAAGCAAATAACAAGGTTATTCCTGTAGGCCAAATCTTGAAGAGGAGTGTTGAGCCGAAGGCGGATTAGAAAAATGAAAAATTCTTGGAATGCCGTTAAACTGTTCCGGCTTGAGTGCACCACACCTTCCTTTAGTACGTTGAAGAAGGCAAGCAGTATTGCAAAGTCGGGCAGTCCAGTGTAAAACTGGACCATGTCCTCTCTTGTTTCTAGGATGTCTTCTGATAAAATGTGCATGCCAAGCTTCTCTTTTGTGGATGCAAGCTCTGAGAGGAGATGCCTGTTTTCTTCCTCGAGCTGTCCTAGGTTAGCCATCGTTAACTCGGTGACTTGACTGAAGTCAGCCTTCCCTGAAAAAATGCAGATAAGCATGATCATAGTACCAGGAATTTCTTCCAAACAGAATACATTGTAAAAGGCTACACAATTTTTCGTTATTGACACATGGGTACGCAATTCTGTGCATTTATTGCATGGTCCCAAACTAGCAGCTTGCTAAGGTCGCAGGGGCTTTTGTCACCCGTTCTTGTACCACTATTTCCAAACGGAATAGAGTGAATTGAATTGATATACAGAATAAAACTTGTGTTACTTATTACCTGTACTTTCACAGACTTCCATAGAAACCGGCGGCTGAGCCGATTCTTCATCCTCGGCAGACGAAACTGTGTCCTCAGAAAGAACATTATCCGTCATTGTGTTCGGGCTCACTTGACATTCTCTGAGGGGACTGGATCTTCTTTCTGAGCGTCTTTGCTTTCTCTTGTGCCTGGAAATATTAACGCATAAGCATGAACAGACTCATGGTGACTGAAAACAGTGCTGCTACACAAGCCCTTCCTCTCGATGAACCAACTAGCCCAACATTTTTTTTTTTTGAAAGTGAAAGTTAATGACCTTGAACATATTTACACAGTGCATAAAAATAGGCAAGGGTCCCATAGCCAGAAGACTGCACTGGAGCCCTCGGCAAAGAAGAGTGCAGGAAATGTCTGGCCGCAACCGCAAAACTGGCCTTCAGGACACACAAAATTTGATTTGATCAAATTAGGTGTCCAACCTAATTTTAGTATTAGTGATAATCTCAAAATTTGGGTGGTCTGACCCCACCCGCAGAATTTGCCCCCTGGACAGCCAAAATTTCTCCTCGTCATGTGACTAGGTATTGAAGTGTTGGTCATAATATGACCAACACTGATGTCTAACCTAAATCAAGTAAGCCCACTGACTTCCATATTTAGGTGGGCCGCCCCCAGAACTTGGCCTGCTTACACATTCTTTGTGCAAAGGAGGCTACATACAACCCTAGAATTCTTATCGTCAGTGAAACATGCATGAGCCACCAAAATTAGTGAAGTCCTCAATAATTTTGTGCTGAAGGCATAAACCACTTGAACATAGGAATATTTTTGTAGGGTAACTGGCACCTGGAGAAATAAGAACACCTACCTGGAAGCCAAACTTCCAGAGTCCACATGTTTGCCATGCCCTAAGTGAAGAGATGGTGCCCAGTCTGGGTCTGCCTCGGCCATTGCATATGCTGGTCGGCCTGCAAAAAAACTGTCAACCTTTAAACAACTGCATTCATCAGAGTGTTCCATGTATGCTGGAATTTTACATACGAAAACTACAATAAAGTAGAGAGGTCTAGCTTATTCTACTGCTCTAGGTCTCTTTATCGAGTTCTGCACTTTTTCGAGTTGTGCTCATACGTGTTCGCGGAAGTGCAGTCGCGGAAAACGCGAGACGCACAGGTCATCAGTAGAACCGACAAATCTACAGCGCTGGTTCAGAAGGACGCAGTCCGATCTCCTGCCAAAATTAATCGGAATGCGTTTCTCCTTCTACCGTGCATATGTGTACACGTCCGCACAGCGCTACTCAATTGAGGCATAATAACAACGTTTGCTGCATTCGGCACAGAGCTTATTCCTTTTTGAAACAATGTACAAAACACAGCAATCATTCAAGCGCTAACATCAATAAATTGGACGAAAGTGCCGTGTCGAGGTCGTCGCGCGGATGCTAGGTTTTACTAGCGACTGTCGCTGACCCTTGCCACCTACGAGACGGTACTGCTGAGCTACGCTGGTCATCGTTAAATGTACATTGAACTGGCAATAACTCATCTAAGCATCTTAATTCGCTCACCTGAGATGAAGTGCTTGCCGCAGACTCGGTAGTGATTTGCTGAGTGGTTCAAGTCCTTGCGGTTGATCCGGCGAAACCACTCTGCCCTCCTACGAGCAGTCGTCTCTTCGGTCTTCCGGCACTGGTTTTTTACAACCTTAGGTATGGAAAAGAAGCCCACCTGTGCGACATTTTGGTCGCCGGGCTTCTTTTTTGTGTGGTTGCTGCAGCCAAACACAACGCAGTTCACCATTCTCGCGTGTGCAATACGCCGGCACCGCAGGTACTCGTGAACATGCAATGATAGTTTTGACACTCGTAACAACCAAAGACGGCAGCACTGCGAACACGTTGCTCACATTGACGGATGCGTGCACGCTAAGACAGGTTGAATGATGAATCCGCGGGCTCCAAAAACACAGCTAACTTATCCGGACGGCCATCTTGCCGGATAACTGGAACGGAATGACCGTAAGCATGGCGCGCAAGCCGGAATGACGGTGGCGCCATCTCGGGGATCAGGCCCCAGTGCATACCCCCTATATTGAGATTATCAGTTATCAGGCTGCTGTCCACAGATACCGGCGGCCGCCGCGGAGGAGCACTTTCCTTCATATCCCTGTCCCATTCAGCGCAAATTGGCGTGCACTACTGCCGAACACGGCTTTCTACAAGACCGTTTTCTTCTCGCGCTGCCGGGGTCAGTCTCCGCTGTGAATAGCTATGGTATCGTCTCTGTGGTTTGACCAACGGCGGCCGGTGACCCCTCGCGGAGTTAACGCGATATCATCGGCTCTGCATGGACGCTGGCAGACGATCGAGCGTGCGAGCTAGTCGCCCGCGAGCAAACGTCGTTTTCAGCCAGGAACGCTTTCATTATGGTCGGCAAGAGGTATCTCTTGTACTTAACGAATGGAATGTATACGCGTATCACCGACGAGAGCACGGTCTGATGATCGCTACAGAGTTTGGATATCGGATGACAGGTGAGCCCGAATTATGAATCTTTAGATTTGAGAATAACAAAAAGGATAGTGTAGTGTTTTTTTTTTTTTTTTTTTTTTTTTTTGAAGTCATTTCGCACATCGTTTAAAAGGAAGTGCCAGTGCGTAACGTGCACGCGTGTTTTATCTCGTGTACGCATCGTCCGAGCCATAATCGACGGCGCAAAACATCAGTAAAGCAGCAGCAACAGCGCAGGTTGTCAACGATTTATGCAACTACACGTAAGAATCGCGCACAGGAGCACGCGAGCGATTACGCTAGAGACTCAGCGAAGCCTGAAGCGCACGACCGGAATACTGTCGGTCCCAGCGCCCGCGGACGGCAATCTCTGCGGTAACCTGGCGGCATCCGGTGCTGCACTTAAGCGGTGCGAATTTGTGTACTTTCGCGATGAAGCTGAGGGCAGACCTTTTTTGTCGCACGTTCACGCCGCACAAATGGTCGTCGTCGGTCAGTACATGAAGGTTGATGCTGCCTATTTAATCGGTACGGTGTTGAATCCGACCAGCTGGTGCTCTATTCGCACTCCTGCACCGACGCGCACTTTCAGTCGGATGCCACCACCTTTTCGGCTAACATCGCAAACCGAATTAAGCGCTAAGGTCGGTTTCACGCATACAGTGCATGTATACAGCACTCGAGCTAATGGCTTTCGCCGCTACCGGAAGTGTGTCCGTGACGTAGTGGCCGTCGCGGCTGCGGCCAATGCATGCAGCCTGTCGTGGCCTGTCACTCTCAGCACTTGTGATGTAGGTAATCTCGGTAGAATGGTTCCAAATCTCGCCGCCACTTGGAAACAGCGCAGCCCGCGAATTTGAAAAAACGCTGTTTTTAAAAATTAATAATAAATCGCTGGATTTTTTCCTAGGAGGTTTACTTTGGACGAATGCTCGGAAGCATTTGTTCTACGCATTTAAAGCGTTTATCAGTGACCTTTCTTGCTGTTTCCCACCCCCTTTAACAACGTGGGTGGCGGGAAGAGAGGCAGGCTTTGGCAGGGACCTTCTTTACTCCTATTTGCTGCTTCTATGACGGCCTTAACGAATTTAACGTCTTTCTACTTATGCTTCTTCCTCCCTCTCGTTTACCTGTAAGAAGCCTGTTTTGAACACTGGCATCAATTCAGTAGCTTCAAGGTGCATGCAAGGACTCAGAGTGCAATATAACATGGCTTAATTGAAAGCTGTCTTTAAAATACTAGTCAATTCGCGTACACGCACTATATTTCTCAGCAGGAGGTTCAGACGCGCCAGTATTTAAGCCGCTTAGAATTATCGCTCTCCACCTCGCAAGCGGAGAAGTCAGAGAATATCCGACATTGCTCAAGGGCAGCCCACCATACATGGCACCTATGGAGTCCACGCGATGACGACGGGAAGTGATGCCACGTAGCCACGATCGCTGTGCCCTGGCGCCTCTAGCGGCCGAACTCCAGTCGTGCCGGAGACCTCAACTTCGCAATGGTTGAACACGTAGTAAAGCAAGAACAGCGTGTCGCTGTTAAGAAGACTGCCAGGAACTGCGACGGCTTCGCTAATGCGCGCGCTGTAAACTTGAAGCGAGATGAAAAAATAAACACCAGTTCTTCTAGGTCTAGTTGAAACTCGGAGTTCTTGACAGTGGCGCTGTATCCAGTGAACGAAGCCATCTTTCGGATGGCTCCCCACCAGCTGCGTTTGCTGAAGTGACGCATGTGCTTCGACCGCTTTGAGATGCACTTCGAAAAGCGAGTTCGTGCAAGTTGCGGAAACAGCACCCTTAGAAATAACTTCTTGAGTGCACGAGGACCCGTCCTGGCTAAGCTTAGATCATGAAGCCACTGGTCTTCTGATGTAAGATTGAAAATGCCAATGGGAACCTCCAGCGATGAGGAATTTTCAGAAAACATTGGCGAGAATGATAGCGCCGGAACCCCAAGCAGACAAAAAAGCTCGTTCTGACATTCTGCCAACCTACTTTGGCCGACCATATTTTGGTCGGGCCGACGTTCGCTGCCAAGATCGGCCCGAGCGTGGGGATTTACACTGGCCTTAGACTGGCCAACGTGTCGGCCACTGACATTTGGCCGACTTAGGTGGCTGACCCACCGGTCGGTTTTTAGTTGGCATGCCGAGGTTGGCACGACATCGAGGATTGACATTGGCCGGGAAATGGCCGACCTTACTGATTGGCTCTTGGTTGGCAGGGCATTCAAAGTGAAGCCGTCAGTCAATCACTTCCAGGTTGACCTTTGGAGGAACTTACGCAACCTGGAGGCGCTCGGTAGAGGAGTAGGAGTAGAGATACGTGAATGAGGCATTCTTAAGTGCAGCTGCGTCGAAATAAAGGCTGATAACGGACGCGTTTGGCATAACCTTGATCAAAGAAGTTTTCAGGGTGCAGTCAGCATCTGTTATAAGCAGTGACGCGAAGTTATTTATCAAATGCCGCATGAGATCAGGGCCATGCTCGCCAATAAATCGAATGCATTTCAGCATTCGTTCCCGTTGTGAGGCAACCGTTGTTCGGAAAGAAGTGAAAGTATTAATCACCTTCTCAATATCCTTGTGGTATGCTGACAGTTCCTCAAGCATAAACACGACAGCAGCCGCCAAGCCTGCTGGTCCGTTTGATGCGTGCTGATTATAATCCCATGCCGGCGGTTTGGCTGGACAACCCAAGCAGACAAAAAAGCTCATTTCGATGTTCTGCCAACCTACTTTGGCCGACCATATTTTGGTCCGGCCGACGTTCGCTGCCAAGGTCGGCCCGAGCGTGGGGATTGACACTGGCCTTAGACTGGCCGACGTGTCGGCCGCTGCCATATGGCCGACTTATGTGGCCGACCTTACCGGTCGGTTCTTAGTTGCCATGCCGAGGTTGGCACGATGTCGGGGATTGACACTGACCGGGAAATGGCCGACCTTACTGGTGGCAGGCCAAGGTTTGTCCTACGTCGGGAATTGACACTGGCCGGAGATGCCGACATGCCGGCCACGGACGTATGGCCAACTTTTCCATTCGGATTATGGGTGCATGCCCAGGTTAGCCTAGCATTGGGGATTGGTACTGGCCAACCTGGTTGACTGCAACCTGCTTGCAATAGTTTGAGGCTATAGACAGTTTCAATGTTTGTAAACAAACCGCGCTTGGCGCTGATTGGCTTCCCCGAGTAAACTTCCGGCACAAGTACTTCCGGCATGCCTTCGCAGCGCGACTAGCTGCTTGATGCAACGTGCGGCTCTGTTATTTTCTTCCGTGCGCGACGCTGCAGCAGTTTGGTGTACCGTGATGTCGAGTGAGTATTTTAAGAAGCTTGACACGCAGACACAGAACCGATATCGAGAGAAACTGACGTTCAAGGGCGAAGAGCTTCCCGACCCACTCGACGATGCCGCGCGGTTCGCGTTCACGTCAGGTTCGCGCAACCTTCCACCTGTCACAGTGACAGACATTTTCGTATACCTGGTTGAAGGAGTCTGTTTCTACACAAAGGAACAGTTTAAAAGCCACAAAATGAGTGCAGCTTACAACGCATTCCTAAGTGGAAAGGTGAAGCGGCTGAAGTCGTTCAGAGCAGGCGAGCGTGGCGGCGGTGTGTTTCTCGTTGCGGCCACTGTGGACGCAAGCCAAACGCTTACGAAGTCTTACGAAGCGTGGTGTGTTGTCAAAGATGACGGGAATGTTGAGACTGCTCACTGCACCTGCATGGCGGGGTAAGTACTACACGCTCCGTATTTGGCTGCTTCGGCCGCTTCCTACTGACAGTGCTGGTGTCGGGTTGTCTGTTTCTTTGTGTCGCGGAAACAAAGTTGTGGCGCGATAACGCGCTAGTGAAAATACTTAGATAACGTGACGAGAATATCGCATTGACCGCGGCTAATTTATAATACTAGAGTGCTTCCATAGTCCTGTCACAAATTTTTCTGCAGTGGTCTTTGCAAGAAACTCAGTCCCGAAATGCACTGTTTTCATTAGCACTTTAGGCTATTCTTGGCTCATGCTGCCCGTAGTGTGGGATCATTCTTGCGTACAGGAGGAAAGGTTTAAGGGACAAGGGGGAAAAATTCAGTATCCTGTAATGTCCCATAGCATGCAGCGCGTTATGCCAGCGTGTTTTTTCATGTCCCGTGGGTTGCACTGTTTTCCCTTCTACATAATGTTTCCATCTTAGGAAACGTATCCAGTCAACCTAGGACACAGCTTTGCTGGTGATTTCATGGCTGTTAGCATGTTGCTATCGTTGCCATTCGCCATGCTTTTTCTTTAACACATTTCAAGTTATTGGCTTCTTTCTCTAAGATGGAAAACAGCACAGAACCACACAGAGGACAAAAACAGGAAAACTAAACGCAGGCGCTAACAACCCGAGGCTAACAACAACTCTTGATAAGTTTTTTCCTTGTGCTTTGTGAGTTGCTGATAAGCATGTGTCCACTACTTTAACTTGCAGCCTCGGAGAATGTTGCACGCATGTTGCTTCACTGCTCTTCAGCATTCAAGCGAATGTGCACTACAGTGATGCATCACCAACTGATGTCCAGTGCAAGTGGATTGAGGTGACACGAAGGAGCAGAGTAGGTATTTTTCCTTTCCTCTGCATCAACAAATAGTGCAGAAACAAGGATTAAACACTAAATTTCTTGCAACCAGCACCAGTTAGCAACATCAAGTTCTTCAAGCCCAAAGTGGGTCATCCGGCTCCTGAGATTGTCCCAAGACCCCAAAAAACAATACCAAATTGGAGCAATGATGAGGTTCGCAGCTTCATGCAGCAAGTCAAGGTGAATCCTTATATTCAATATCCTTTATTTTGTCTTTGGTTTACATTGATTCCTTTATCTGCTCTTACAGAGGTTTGCACCAAACACACTGCTGCTGAATTCACTGACAGACAGTGAAGAGACTGATTCTGCCCCCGAGTCAACTGAAGCTGCTGCTGCCCAAGAATCCAAAGAATCAGCCGTGTCCGAACAATCAGCCTTGCATTTTCCACTGCAAGCTGTGTATGGTGACAGTAACTTGCTAACAGCGAAACAAGTGCAGATGTCGCATGCACACTGCATTGAGATTGAACAGACAACTCGTGGCCAGTCAAAGAACACGACATGGAAGGAAGAGCGCCGAGGCAGGATTACTGCCTCTGTGTTACACCGTGTAACAAGATGTAAAACAGGGGCAGAAGGTCTTGTTGCTGAAATTATGGGTTATGTTAAGGCACCACATGTGCCAAACCTGCGCTGGGGCTGTGAAGCAGAGCCTCAAGCAAAACAAGCTTTCATTACTCATCAGTCACCGCATCACAGCCAACTTGAAATAAGAGACTGTGGCCTGTTTGTGCTGGAAAGGCTGCCATTCCTGGCAGCAACTCCAGACGCTATTGTTTCCTGTGCATGCTGTGAGAGCGCTGTGCTGGAGGTGAAGTGTCCTGCATCGGCAAAAGGTGCTTCTATTACTGCTAAGCTGGCTTATCTTAATGCTGATTTAAAGCTGAGGCATGACCATGCATACTATACGCAACTACAAGCCCAAATGGCTATTACCAGAATCCGTCGAGCCTACTTCGTAGTGTACACAGGACATTCAGTGCTGGTTGAGGCTATGACGTTTGCTGAACACTTCTGGGCAGACACAGAAGCCAGAGCGGAAAGTTTTTTCTTTCAGTACATCTTCCCAGAGCTGCACTCAAAGCAAATTTTAAAGAAGATAGAAAGTGCGAAATCCACGTGCCACTGCCACGGTGCCAAATCTGGACGCATTGTAGAGTGCACTCAATGCCTACACGGTTTTCACCTCAAGTGTGTAAACCTCAAACGCACACCAAAATTGTGGACATGCATAAAGTGTCAAAAGTAAGCAGACTAATGAAACAGTTTAAGTGTTGTTCGATCTGTTGTCCTATTCTGCTGTGACGGCACATTCAGAATTGTGGGATTTGCTTCTTTTTTCTTGCAATTTTATATATATGTCGCTTTTTCTCTGATATCACGGAGCCAGTGAAGGCTCAGACACCATGTTTAGGATTACTGAAATATTAAACACATGCCGTGACATTATGAGCAGCCATTATGATTACTAGATTTCATATTGTCTGTTTACTGGATTGCAGGTATGCTGTAATCTTATTTGGCACCTGCATTCTTTTACTGTAAATGCTCAAGTACAGCTTCATGTTTCCCATCTACAATGATGATTGTTCAGTGCAATAAACATGTGCAATAATAAAGAGAACGAAAGGACAATACAAAAATTTTAAAGTGAAACTGCAAAGCGCTCAAATGCAATAACTCCAGTCTTGGTTTTTACTTGGCATGAAATAAGATAATACGGGTGCAATGTTGCCAAACTGAGCCTCTCATAAAAATGTTACTTCCAAAAAAGTCCAGTCTTGCACTCATTGAAACGATCACATCACGCCACAATGTCACCATCGACGAGAACAATGGAGGAAGTGCTCATTATGCAGCAGCTTCTCCTAGTGTTAACGAGGCTCAGACGGACTGCTAACTAAAGACCTTGCATGCAGATTCGGCATTGCAGTAGGTTCTGTGAGTGGAATTTTCCACTCGTGGCTTGATGTGCTAGCCAAGAATTTGCACTGAAATATTTATTCAGCGTCCAACTTCAATGGAAGCTAGGTTGTTGATGATTGGTGTTTGTAGGTTGACAAGCCCACAGCAGACAACCAGAATCTTGTCGATTGTTGCACAATCTGCATCGTTCGACCTTTTCACGAAGCTTACTGGCAGCACACTTTGGAGACTTCTGAAGAGCTTCAAACGTTGAATGGCTCTTTAAACATGAATTCGGACCCGTGAGAGCTTTCTTGATGTTGTGACTTCTTCTCCTGGCAGCTGGGGGCGTTTTTTTGTTAATGAGGGCATTAGTATTTTAGCACCTCGAGCAGCAAACATGTCCTCGCACCGGAAGCCTCTGTCCACAAGAAAACAATCTCCCTCCTCAACCTTATCAAGCAGGCCACTACACAGTGTGAGCTCTTTGTCAGAAACCCGTCCACCCGATGCCTTCGATACAAATGTAACTGAACCTGAAGGTGAAATTGCAACAAGTGCCTTGACGGTGTTGTGATGCTTGTAGTTTGAATATGTCTGACTCCTAGCTTCCATTGAAGTTGGACGCTGAATAAATATTTCAGTGCAATCGATGATACCCCTCAGGTTATCAAATAATGTGTCTTGAAAAGCTGGCAGGCGGTGAGACTGCAGCGCTTTTCTCGATGGCCAAATGATGAATTGCTCAAAATTCTTGGCTAGCACATCAAGCCACGAGTGGAAAATTGCACTCACAGAACCTACTGCAATGCTGAATCTACATGCGAGGTCTTTGGTTAGCAGTCCTAGTCTGAGCCTCATTAACACTAGGAGAAGCTGCTGTTCAGCATCCAGGCATGTCTGGGCTGGTGTCCAAATAGACAACACAAACTGCAGCAGTGCCCTGAACATTGTTACGGATACAAGCCCTGTGTGGAACTTTAAAGTTTTATCTGACTGCATCACCACAGTCTGTGTGATCTCTGGAAGGTTAATGGGCTTATTCTCCTTTGCAGCAGGTCTATCTTCAGCAGTTTGAAAGTTTTGCTTCATTTCAGTGAGATGTTTTTTTGTCAACTCATTTTCTTCCAGCAGAGCTTCAATGTCCTTTGTAGTGAGGGTTGTTTGTGCTCCAGCATCACACGTCTTCCTTGGACTGTCGCCATGGTCGGTGGGGTCACCTGGGGAGGTCAAAATACAGGACTCGGCAATGCCATCTCTTTGTTCGGAAGGCAGTTTTCTTTGAGCACGTTCGAATCTGGCAATCTTCTGTTTTGAGTTTCCTTGTGTTCGGTAAGGAAACACTGAAGGAACATAGTCTGGGTGGTTTGCATCAGAAGATGGCTGGCCTGCAATACAGAAGGATAAAAATTATGACACGCATTGGGACTATCTGCAACTAAACATTTTTTTAATGGCACTTTCATTGCTGCTAGACAAAGGATGAAATTAGTGAAAAGAGTTGCTTGTGTGTACACACTAATAAAAGGGCGAGATGATGTGCGCACATACGCACACTCTGTGATATCAGCATGGCTTGTTCTGAATATGCATGAATACACAAATGAATTTCTCAAACGTCCTTGTAATATTAAACAGCAAGGTCAATTGAAAGGGAATCAACTTTTGCCACGCCTGCAAGGTACTAAAAACTGTAGTTCACGAGAATAACACATAACCTGCCTCTGCGAAGCCGTAAATACGCCCGGATAGTGGCCGAAACTCCCTGCATGTATGTATGGATACCACTAGTTATTTTTGGGATTATAATCTGCGTAAAGTATTATCGTCGACACGGCTGTCTACATGCCGGTAGGCAGCGATACACCTGTCTAAATAAGTGAAGTTGCAGAAGAGCAGTAGTGCTCCAGATAAAAACTAAAAACAAAACAAAAAAAAAACACGGCGACTGTATGGCTACACGCCGACGTAAATATCGTTACCCTGTGGCGTTGCGCTTAGCAGATGCAAACTTTACATTGCACGCTTCTGTACTCATGAACTTAAGGAGCTGGTTAGATTTCAAACTGCTCGCGCGTGGATCACACAATATGACACGAACCTTAATAAAGTATAGGCGGCAGTAGTACTTTTATATAACTAGACCACATGACAGCGCCGGCGCTACTGTAAGTAGCAACATACCTTGGATGAAGTGAGCAGAGCAAATCTGAGAGCTCTTTGTAGGCTGCCAGTTGTCTCGGCGCACCGCTGCTATCCAAGCGTTTTTCCTACCGGCCTCGCTGGGGAACCTGAACGTTCGCACTGCCGAAAGAAGGTTTGTTCCTGAGCGAAGGCTGCACCCAGGTACAACACAACACGAACCCATCCTTGAGCGCTTCACAGGTGACTTGTACGACGCTGAACACATTTCCAGCGAGCAACCGCATACAATCAAGCGATACCGCCGCCAGAGGATCGAAAAGAGAGAAAGGCGTTGTTCCGGCGAGTCACTGGACACTGAACAACGCACGGAATGCCACAATCCGCACAAATATAGATATACTACGGAAAAATCAAACAAAATGCGCACAGCGCGAGCGCGAGAGCACACAAAACGCCAGCAAAACAAACCACAACCGGAAGTTTTCTAAGGGCGCCGGATACGGGGGAACAGTGTTGCCAGTGTACGGTCGGCGCTGGATGAAACCGTCTATACAACTGAGGGTTTTGTACCAATGTTTATTATTCTCAAGCCCAGAAATATACATCTTGCCCTGTAAGATTGTCAGGAGAGTTTCCGCGTACAGAGAATAGCAGCAAAACATCAAAAAAATAAAGTTGTGCATGCATTCCCTTTTGGGAGAACTGCCCTTGCCATATCGTGGCTGTGTAGTAAAACACCCGCAAGTAAAATGTAAATGAAAAGCTACATAAAAGATGTAGGCTTTGTTCATCTTAGAATATTTTTCTTACTGCTAGATGAAAGCAGTAAAATAACAGGCTAAAAAAACTGCCTCATTCTTCAGGTGTACTGTTGCAAAATTTTGCACTTTGAGACTATAGACATCAGATTTTTTTCTGTGTTCATTTGCTTGTTTTGTTTTTTCAAAGGATTCTTTAGACATTAGCATGCATGGATCAGTTGATGGCATTCCCTTAACGGCACTGAAAAATGCACATTCGAATTTCTTCTCTTACTCTTCCAGTTTCGGCAGCCAAACTATATGGTTGTGACGTCTAAGAAGTGTTTCTAATGTTTCAAGCGCAAAGACGGCACATACAGAAAGAGGGACATAGGACAAGCGCTACTTGTAACAATTTATTGAAACAGACGAACAGCTGCTTATATCATCATTAGAGGGTGGGGGAAAGAAAAAGGAAACAAAATGTGATGAGCATGTGTGTGATCACAAAGAAGGCACAGGAAGGGACATGGGTGATAAACAGTACCTAAAACATATCTAAAAACTTGCACTCTTTCTTACGCATCATGATCCAAGGAGTGCCTCAATAAATTGTTGCAAGTAGCACTTGTCCTGTGTCTCTCTTCCTGTGTGCCGTTGTTGTTGCACTTAAAATATTAGAATCAATGCACCATGCCCTGCAAAGTGTTTTACTGATGTTTAAGGAGTGTCTACGTCATATATGTGACACACGAAAAAACTGCAATATAACCAGTGATACATCGTCTTGTTTCACTAGAACTTGTAAGCTGTAGCCTGTTTCAAGAGATGAAATAACAGAAAAAAATATGATTACAGTTATGTTTTTTATCTCTCACAGGACAGGAATGTCTTCTGTATCATTGAAAAAAATGCAACTAAAATGATGTCTATAGCTATAAAACAAAGCATAAAATAGTAATGCACTACATATGAAAGACTATGGCATTATCATGAAAATAACCTTAAACAAAGGTCGACAGAACTCTGTTAAATTTATTGGATCTTAACCTGCCGTTTTCTTGGTGGGAAATAAGCACAGATAAAATTGTTCAGGTGCAGTAGTAATAAACATATATTTGCAGATATAAAAATTGTGAGATCTTATCACAGAACTGGAGAAATAAGAAAGCACATTAGTTTCCAGTTATAATAATGTGCATTATACAAATGGCTAAACAAATGAATAAACTGGATATTGCACTTTGCCCACCACTTTTTCAACTCTACAAAATAACCAGTAAAACACAAGTATAATATGAACTAAATCAAAGAATGAGCACCGTCGTAAACTTGACATTCAATACTTTAAAAAGATTACTGCATGTGACATGCAAGTTGCATGAAAACATCAGCAAATAAAAACTCATGTATGAAAAAAAAAATAAAGGTGTGCATTTAGCCTTTGTGACATGATAAAAAAAGAAAGCTGCATCTTTGGCCTTTGCAACATGACCAAAAAAGAGAGGAAGCTACGCCTTTGGCCTTGTAACATGACCAAGAAAAAGAAAGCTAGACTTTTGGCCTTTGTAACATGACCAAAAAAAAGAAAGCTGTGCATTTGGCCATTGTGACATGATCAAAAAATAAAGCTGCACCTTTGTAACATGACCCCAAAAAAAAAGCTGTGCATTTGGCCTTCGGGACATGATCAAAAAGAAAGCTGCACCTTTGGCATTTGTAACAAGACCAAAAAAAATTCTGCGCTTTTGGCCTTTGACATGATAAAAAAAAAAGAGTTTCGTCTTTTGCCTTTGCAATTCAGTGTTCATGGTTCCATGTTCACGTCAGGGCACTAGATTCCTTTCACATCGAGGTGTTGATCCACCTTTCAGTGTGACCTCCTTCTCTGTCGTTAGCCCCTATCAGCCATTGCTTAACTATGGCACTGACTTCTCGCTGAGACGCTTCTTTGGCATGGTTAGCACTTGCACAGCCTGCACAACAAACAGAAATACTTAATATAATAACATAAAATTCAAGATTACAGATTTCTTTTAGCAAGAATGGAAAACAAGCAGAGAGCCACAAAAATACTTGAGCAAGGAACTTTAACAAAAATAAAACTTTGTTCTATCTTATTCTCTTGTACCAGCAGCACAAGGAATATGTCATTATTAGAATTACTTTTTCTATAGCCTTTTAATGAAGCAATTAAGAAAAACCACATGACTTCCTTCTATGGCTGTTTCATATTACACAAACGTGCATCAGTATCATTTAATTTTCACTGCTTCCAATGAGGTAGTATGGCAGCAGGCCTTGCATATTAAGACAATATGAATGACTTGCTCAGAGTAGAGAACACAGCACCTACCCAGTATCATATTGTTCAAATTCTTGAGGTTGGCAAATGCATTCTTGCTTCCTCCTGTTCCTTTCCAGCTGAACTGGATTGCTGCACCTTTGGAGAGCAGCTGGCGGAGCAGCCTGCGGACGGTGTCAGCTAAATCCGTGCCACCATATTTCGAGAAGTAGCTGACCTGGAATATACGAAAACATGTTTAGTCTTGAATGGCGGGTGCATTGCTCAAAAATATCGAATTACGTGATGATGACCCTGGCAAAGAATCCCTTTTGTACTGTCAGGGTTATCACCAGAAAATGAGAGGAAGACATTTGAGAACTGCGGGGGGGGGGGGGGTAGAAGCTACAGTATTCAGGGAATAATAACATAACAGACGTCTCAAGAGAAGAAACTGCAGCACAAAAAGCTATGCAGGTTTTCTTTTTGGACTGATCTCCATCATATAGCACAACTCCAAATTGTTGGCATTGTGTACAAGGCCTCACTAGGGCCTTTAAACAAGGTTTACATAGGCCTTGCCCAAATTCGAGGTGTTCGATGGCAACTCACCATGGTGAAAAACGAAACATTTTGAAAGCATAAATGTGCCAGGAAAGTAAGCACTTTATTAGGAAAAAGGAGAATGTAGCATCTCAGAAACAATCATGAAATCAAATTAACAAAAGAAGGGGGAGCCACACTGTGAATGCGGTAAAATATTTATTTAGGCATTCAGAAATTTGTTCGAATTTTCCAGAAGTTCAAATTGTGTAAAACTGAAAACCATTTGCCTAAGCAATTTTATTTATTGAACATCTGACCTGAACATTGATTTGAGATGAAGGGTAAGCTAAAACGACCGTATTTCATGGACTCGCCAAGTGCTTTGTTGTACAGTGCACAGACTGTAAGGAGAACCCAAGAATTGCTCCAAAATTGAAAGTGCTACCTCGAGCCTTTTTGCAGTGCAGAGTAGTAGCAGTGGTGCTTTGTTACAAATGGCCCCATTGTGGTTACAAGATACTACACCATACAGACAGTGACCTGTCCAGTGATGCGTCCTCATAACTCAATGTTTCAGCTGAATTGAAAAGTGGAGGCAGCATGCGGGCGCAAGAGAAAAATTAAATAGCAAGTAGTACAGCGTGATGCCATTCCAAAATAAAACTAAAAGGCCAGTGATGCATGCTGCAGTTTCTGAAATGGTATGTTTAGCCACATCACCACAGTGTATGGCAAGCGGCATTTAGGCTTTATGGCTTGAAAAACAAAACTTACCAGTCTGTCCGAGTTTTCTGACGATGAAAGGTATTCATCTAGTGCGAGCACGTCCTAAGCACAGGATGCTGGAAGCACTGGACAGTCCTCTGGCAGCCTGATCATCGCTGCCCCTCCTGATCCAGATGACTGCATTGCCGCCTGCATACTCTTGAGCTCAGATAAGATGATTATCTGTTTTTGGAAAACCTTCTTCTCAAAGACTGAAATAAAAACAGCAATGAACATTAATTCTACAGGGTGAACCAACCAGCAGCAAAAGTACAAAAAATGCCTGGTGTGTGCTATTATATTTACATATGACTGAGAACAAGAAAAAAATTTACCCTAGTGCTTCTTTCTGCTCCAGTATAATGAGACCCTGATTCAGTCATTCTTCTGTGCTCAAAACTTCAGTAATTATTCTTTTGGTAAAAGCTCCTGATGCCCTAAGCGACTATGCCACCCCTATCTTTTAAAATAGTAATAGCTGTGGCATATCTTTTGATATAACAAGCAAGCAAAGCATAATCATTTCACCAACTCGCTCCATGTGCACCCACGTTACGGAGGAACCATAATTAACCAGTTCAGACGATGCAGCTACATTTGCATATAACTGCAGCTACATGTGTACATCCAACTTGGAACACCATGAAATCAAAGTAGACATAGTATGTCTTAGCAACTAACCTAGAATTGTTGTATTGATGTTTTCTGCAATTTTTACGTGTTTGTAAAAAAAAATATCCAACACAATTGTAGCATTATCCTCTTTCTTTTATAAATAATTCATGCATGCAAGGATCAACCGTTGAACGGTAAGCAGCAATTCGGGAGAAACATGCAAGATTATAGGATTTTTAGTGGCTGATGCCTCACACAAATGCAAACAATGTCCAGAAGTAAGTGAACTTGACTCAAGGAGTGATGTTAAAAAGTTGACGAGCTTTCATGCACACTCACAGCTGCTAACTGATCTGTTATGACTCCCATCAGCTGTACTGAATTGCAAATCTCTAAAAACACTAAAGGGAAAAAAGGCACATAAAATACAGTGGTCATGATTCCTGTACGAACAAAAACCCTGCAAATTCAAAGTTTAGTAATGAACCATGAATCCAGAATGCATTCTTACCGACTAGACGTTCAGATAACTCTTTATTAGATTTGCGCACATCAGCTGGAGGAGGCTCTACTGATTCCGTAAAAAATAAAAATAAAAGCACGTAAGCAGCACTTCCTACAGTTATTAGATGAGGTAGTGTCTTTCTCAGCATTCAGCACATTATGAACATTTGTAATAGGCTCTAATTTACGAAGCCTAATAATATACATATCAGAAGAACTCCACAGTGCTGCTAAAAGAAAGAAAAAGATTTTTACAAGTCAAGCAACCCAATATGTTTCTTGGCATTAGCAGTCCATCCAAAAACGACTGGAGCATAGCACAGTCAGGTTTATATACATATCACGTACCAGTCACTTGAGATTACTCTGCTGAAGCTGGACCTAGTTCTTAAACTTGAAATATCATTTATTGTATTCACCACAAAGAAAAGCTACTGCACATATGAAGGCAGAAGAAATATGTGACAACAGAAAAACTACTTCTTCTATAAAATATAAAGCTTTTATAAGTTCTCATCGGTTCTTGCAGTGTTTTAGCTCGAAAAATAACACAGAATTTTATACCTGCCACATTAAGGAGGGCTGCATGTTTTCAGCCTTTAAACACATGTAGAAATGTTTTAGTAAATTAATATTTCTGAAAAAAATCAGGCCATTTTACAATATACGAAAATGAGTAAACGCACGTGTACATTATAGCATACCTCGTGTCACAGCTTCATATTATGACAAATGCGCTCAACACAAACCAATCTACTGCTTTGGGCTACTCTTACTACTGTTTTAAGGTACTGTACATTTAAAACCCTGCATCAGTATCAATGCAAATGAAACTATTTTCGAATTAAACAGCAGTAACAGTGCATTCTACTATGAACACAGACTGAAAGGCAAAATGGGCACTACCGGAGGAGTGAATACCTTGTTCATTTGTGGAGGTTTTGCTGAATTGATGTGAATAAAATCTAGCGCACGAGTCATGCTTTCGAGTGTGGGAGGTATTTAGCCTTTTTTATGCATCACTTGGGGCTGAGCCAGATGGTTGTGAGGCTTGTTGCACAGTTTGCCTTTGCGCACCTGTAATACACAAAAATGTCTCCTTAAGTAAGGCAACTTTTCAAATACTGATTAACACCGCTTGCTCTGGATGAAGCTGCACATTGAAGCAAGCCATTTATTTACCAGGTTTGTGGTGCTGCCGCATCTGCTCTTTCCCATTATTGTACCGAGGTTCATCTCTATTGCTTTCAACTAGTATGAATGGGCTTTCACCTGCAAAATCCATAAAGTGTACACAGCTGAGCTACATGTGTGTTACAATGAAATAATTGCATGAACATAATCCATACTGAACATTCATATAATCCATAACATAATCCATACTGAACATATTGCATATAGCTGCCATTCACGCCAAGTGCAGCTATATGCAATATAAGTTTGTAACTGAAGAAAAATGCATCCTGGTCTGGCATTTCAACCTGGGACCACCACCTCATCGATAAATGATCTAAATTGAGACAGCTATCATTTGGTGGGGCAAGAATGAATTGATCAACAATTCAGTGAGCTAGAATGGTCTTTGGTGCACTTTAAAGGGGTCGTGAAACGTTTTCCGGAAATTTTGCACGGCTTAGTTAAATGGAATCCTTGTCCTGCATCATATAATATACCTCGATTCGTTTCATCGCCCGCGTTGATTTAATAGCGACAGAAACAGAATTTCGGTTTCCTAGCGCGCGTCCTCCTCAACTCGACATACGTCATAGCGCTAAGCCAATGAGAAGCTCCCGTTGCCGGAGCCTGCTGAGCCAAAGTTGACCAATCTCGGTGTGTTTTAGAGGTTTAATTGTGCCCTACTCTACGCTCACACAGGGTTCTTTAATATGGCCGACGTCTAGGTTCCTCCGTGGGTATAGTGCTCTAGAAGATTGGGCAGTGTGTCGACCGCGCCGCGAAATGCATGGGAGCGAGGGGCCGCTTTTGCGATGACGGAGGCGCCGCAGCGTAGAGGGCGTCACCAGCAACTGGTGTGTCAGTCGTCCGGGCGCCCGCGTATGCGCGCTGTGCGGCGGGGCGGATACCGCGCGGACTGTACGTTCTTGTTTGCTTGTGCGTCGTCTCGAGCTGTTCGCGACAAGATTTTACAAATAGGCCGGTTAACGGTGCTCAGTACTGTTAGCAATCACCTAATTTATTTTCCATTTTGGCCGTCGGCAACTCCTCGGGGAAGTAACATGACAGGAATTGGCTCCGAAGAAAACAGTTTGGGGAGGGCCGGCGTACGACTCGCACAGCACGCTTCACTCGCCGTACAGCTTACTTTAGCATTCCTAAAGCACCTAATTCACGTTGCAGAAATGTAGTCGTTTTGAAAAGAGGGCAGGGTGGAGGCAGGATGTATGAAGAAGTGAAACATACAGCATGTGCGTTCGAGCGCTGACTAAAACTGATCACAGTAACCCCATTATCAAAACAGTCCAAAATGGTATATTCTGTTGTTTTCCACGCCAACTATGCCGACTACAGTACGTCACTGAAGCCACGAAAGAAGTCGGCATTCAGTTGGAATGAATTAAATGTGGACTACCTCGCATGGAGGTAGAGATATAGTAAAGTAAGGACATGAAAAACGAACGACACCACGCCGACTGGCTACTGAATAACGGAACACAGTGGGTCAGGAAAGGTGGAAGAAGTGGGAGGTAAAGGTTGCACAGAAAAATAAAAAAGAAACGTGTCGTCTACCAGGGAGAGAGAAAGGGGTCGGTGGAAGGCACGCAGCGCCGTGAAAAGAGCGACCGAGAATTTGAACAAAGGTTCAGAATTTTCGTGCGGCACGGCAAACGCACGACGAAGAAAGCAGGCAGCTAAAGACGAAGAAAAATGGAGATATATTAAAAACAATAAAAAAAAGAGAGGAAACAATCGAGCATAAGAACCAAATGAAGCCCCGGGAAGAGGAAAGCAGTGCACAAACAGGCTGCAATCGAACGCGTATAAAGATATACGCATCGAAACTTAAGAGACAACAATTTGTGAAACTGTACACTAATCTAAGGACACACCATTTTCTTTTCTCTCCATAAGCTGAAACATTGTTGTAACGGGTAGCTTTATAAATACCCAGAGATGTGCGCTATACATATGACATTTAATCTCAATGCGTTATAGTTTAACAATCACCTAATTGTTCAAGAAAATGTTTCCATTCTAGGGTGCGCAAGTCACCGGTAATATGCAAGTCATTGCCTCCAGAAGACCGCTCTAGTCCTGTTTTATGTACATACAAAATAAAAGAAAAATGAATAGCTTTGAAAAAGAAATAACGACGGAAAATAGAGGACGCAGAGGCTATAGGGTACGCTTAATTCGCTTCCGCTAGATCATCTTTCTGCGAAAGAGAGGTTGTGAGGCCGGCACGGTTTCTCACCACGAACAAAAATAGCGCTATAGGTTCGAAGCTAGGTCGCAATTTACTCAAAAATTTGGCTCGGATGCACGGTCCTTTTCGACCGCTTCGCACTTCAGATTTTGCAAACTTTCTGTAAAATGTGAAGGTTCAAAAAGTTTATCTACTTGGAGCACCAGAAAAGCTCCCACTTGAAGCAATGAAATTTAATGTGTTTTTGCAGCTTCGCTCTTTGCGAAGTAAGCGAATCACGACAAGAGTTCCCAAAGGGAAAATAATTAAATTCCCTTGGAAGTATTTCACGTGTAATATCAACCTTGTTAACAATTATAGTCTAGTTAATACTGCAAAGAGCACCCGCGGCAAGTAACCCGATTATATATAGTCCGGTAAGCAGTAGTTGCAAGTATATCCAGTCGATTACTCATATTTAATACCACACACTCAA
>JAJIZL010034231.1:0-28819 GCA_023969395.1 Amblyomma maculatum
CTCCTCGTTGCCCTGGATGCCCGCATCCGGGATCCAGTGCAGTGAGAGAACGAAACCGGCATCCTCCAGGGCCTGGAGGCGCGCTCGTAGGTGGCAAGCCGATAGCTGGGAGCAGGACGGCTTGAGCAGGAGCTGCAGTGCCGGCCTCGAGTCACACGGGATGGCATAGAGGCCTGGGGTCTGACCTGTCTCCAGGTAGTCTGCCGCCAGGTGGAGTCCCGCCAGTTCGGCTGCAGTAGAGCTGCCTGGAAAGGAGAGCCTGCAGGAGCTGGACACCCCCATCTGTGGGGCCGTCATAGCCGCTGCAGCCTGGCCCGTGGAAGGCAGGACCGAGCCGTCGGTGAAGAGCAGGCACGCACTCTCCGATAGCCGAAGCCGCAGGCACGCAACGGATGGCATGGGTGAGGGCAAGGATGAGGGGATGTTCCCATATGTGGTGTCGTCTTGGGTCGGTAGAGTCCGGTCAACGTCTCGGCAATGGGGTCATCAGGTCAGTCGGGTCTCTTGTAGTGCCCTGTGGTGTTGTGGGCGGCGTCTCGGGGCCGGTGGGATCATTTGGTTTCTCCTTCGTCGCGCTTTGTGGTCCGGGAGGAGGAACGGCAAGGTCGCGTTGGGAACCGGCAGGATAGGCCGAGATCGATCCAGTCAGGCGATGCGCTTCATGAAACCCGCTGCCGTCGGCGCAAGCAGACATAGGGTGCCGAACCTGTGGGCCATGATGACGAGTGATCATGGTGACGTATACCAACACCCCCGACCAACATTTTACGCGGCTTCAAGCCGATGAACAAAGGAGAACAGAGAGGATGGCCGATGACTTTGAGATTGTTGGTGTTGTCCTCATAAAAATTGCCAATCCCCCATTGGCCGGCGGGGATTACGCAGGGTGTAATCGGAAAAATCAGAAAATGGAAAAATCAGGGAAGTATGTCAGGGATACCATCAAAAATTTCTCCAAGTCAGGGAAAATGGCACGATATATTCTGCGGTGCATTTTCATTTTAAGCTGGCACACGCAGCAAGTATGTCATTCATAGAGATTTTTTTTTTCTTGCTGAGTGCGCGGCACCCTCCGCGGCCGCGACGCCAGCGCATGGCTGAGCTGCCACAATAGAAGAACCAATGCGCACGTGAGTTGGGTACTTAATAAAATATGTGGAAGCGCTGCGTGAGAGTAGTACGCGACAAAAAGCAGGAATAATCGCGCCGGCAGCGTCCAGCGAGAAAGCGACCGGCGAGCTGAGCTACAGTTGAGGTCCGTTGTGACAGCTCAGTCAGTTCAGGCGTTCAGTCGTGTCCGACTCTTCGTGACCCTATGGACCATGTCACGCCACGATAAAATTGCTTAACACTTTCATGTCCACGATCTCAAACTCAGTACCAGCATCGCATTCCGCGCTAACGCTGATGTGAAACTCGCGTTGGATCGCGAACTTTCTCGACAGACTTTTTCTGTCGTAGAGTGGTACGCGGCGGCGGCGTCGACTAAGCGTACCGTGACCCGGGATGCAATTTGCTCTGTAATTTGAACCCACGGTGTCGTCATCGGGTAGCGTGATTGATGTTCCCTGCACATCTAACAAGTGTGCAACCGTCTGTAACTCAGGTCCCGACGGCACGCTTGTGGCCGGTGTCAATTCCGGCTTTTGTTCCACGCCTGTTTCTTACCGGCTTCCAAAGGCTCGTTGCACGCACGGTAACAATCTACTGTTTTCCGGCATCTCGATCGCAAGGAAAAACACTGCACAAAGTTGTGCACCGAGAAACACGGGCGCTAACGGAGACGCGCTTTAAACAGCGGCCACGACGTGGAACGCAAACCAGCAAGGAAAAAAAAAAAAAAAACGACGGGCCGATCACGCCAGCCAATGGGAGACGCGGAATGGCGCGCTTGAAAAGCGCGCCGCGTGAGTGCTAATCAGAGACTATAAACGGCCTTTGGAAAACCGGCGTGCGCAGCCAGTCCTCTTTAAAATCCCTCTTGAGCTAAGCCATTTCGAGATAGCGCAATTGCGCACAAAGAAAATAGTTTTACACCAAGCCCAAGATGGCGGAGATTGGCCGGCCTAATTTTGGGGGGTATTTCGTGGCTGCCGTGACGTTTTTAAAGCCGATTTTATCACATTTCCTGACCGAATTCAGCCTTAATAATTTCAGTGCAGGTGCTCGAAAGGATAAACGTTCCAAAAATGTGTTTTTCTCTAAATCGAGTTTTGACCATTTCGAGCGTCTCCTCTTAATTATCTGTATGGCTATTACTTTTAAGAATTTTCGCTACGGCAAGTCTTCAGATAATTTTATTTTTCAGCTGATTGCGCATTTATCAACAATCTGAAAGTTTGCAACTTAGACTGACGGCCGCGGGCGCCGCCACCATTATACACATAAGCACGACCGCGGTATCGAGGGAGAGCGCGCTTCCCTCAGTGCGCTCTCCCTCGATACCGCGGTCGTTCCCTATAGGGTGTCTCGCATCGAGGCACCCTGTATACACCCGAAATTTGACCAATCAAAACCGCCGTTTTTTTATACACGGGGCCTATATGAAATTTTGCAACTGTTAGTATCAAAGAGTTCTGCTGAGGCTGGTATAAGTGCGCTTTTAATTTTCAGTAAACTTGAGACGTTTTTAACCGCAATTAACACTAATAACAGCCTTTCACTAGTGTAAATTAGAGAATATGATTAATAAATAGCTTTTTGTAGGGAATTATTCGTCTATGCTCATTATCCTCAGCAGCTACATTTTTGAGCTTCTTCACTAGTCAGGGAATTTGCCCTGCAATAATCAGGGAAAACCTGGAAAAGTCGGGGATTTTGAAAATAGTGGTTTGCTAGACACCCTGTTACAGTTTCTGAGATTCCATTCTGTAGAACTAAGAATAGAATTTTGATAAAATCCTGTTTACTGACGGTGATGGTTGAGGGTGGTGCATGGGTTTGCTGAAATTTTATTAATGAGGTTAATATAATAACAGTATAATAAATAAATAAATAGATAAACAAATAAATAAACAAACAAACAAACAAATAAATAAATAAATAAATAAATAAATAAATAAATAAATAAATAAATAATTTGGAATAACAAGAAGTTTATCAACAATAAAGTACAAAAATGATAACAACCAGTTATAATTGAAAACGTTTTGATTCTAGTAGAAAATTTTGTACGGCTGAGCATACATTCCCATCAGCACGTCCCAGCATCGAATCACCAAGAGACAGAACAACTGCTGATGACAAGCGCAAGCAAAGTTTCTGTTATGGCATTTCTAAAAGCCGCCTTCATAGCGATGTATATCGGTGACAGAAGAGCAAAAAATGTTCAGTTGTTTCTGGCTCATCACAATATTGACACAAGAGAGAAGTTGCAAGATCAGGCCTGTAAAGGTAAAAGTTTAGTTAAAGGAAACAAGTTTGCGAGACCGCCAGGTTTTACTCCTCCAAGGGAATAGAATGTGAGGAAAATCATTCAGGGAAGTAAGGGCATTAGTGCGAAATTCTCGCCTAAAAATATAATTACGAAACCGTGCTGCTGTGACGATCGCAAAAGTTGGGAGGAGTTCAAAGATCAGACCACTAAGGGCTGCTTTCGCTAAAACATCAGCAGACTCATTGAAGTGAAGGCCCCTGTGACCAGAAACCCAAACTATCCTAATCGATTGAACATGAGGAGGAATGAGAAATTTAAATGTGTGAAGTAACTGCGACTCAATACACGCAGATAGGGAAGTGCACATCGATAATGAGTCCGTAAGTATTAAAGCTCAGTAGTAACGTCTGTGTTAACGTTCTGGTTTAATTCTCTTATGTGTATATTGTTTTTTTGTGTATAACCATGCAGCGCCGGAGGTCGTCGGAGAAGTATTAAAGCTGTTGAATAAGAATTTGGGACCATACGCAGGGCAAGAACTACAGCTAATATCTCTGCTAAATAAATTGGGGTGAAATCTGGAAGATGGAGAGAAAAAGACCAGCCAAGGGAGTGATAGAAAAAGCCCACATGTGCCGCCTTTTCTTCACATACCGAGGCATCAGTCGCAATTATAATATGTGAGCGAAAGGTCCTCAAGTATTCCTGTAGTATGGCGCTTACCAATGGAAAAGGTTTTAATTTGGCATTAAGTAGATAAATATCACCTACGATTATATTCACAAATGATATGATTGGTCCTACAGGAACAATTTCAGCCATTCGCACATTTAGTGGTCCCAGCAAGGATTCAACAAAACAAATTTGAGGAGACTGAAATTGAGACCACCTTACACTGAAGAATTCCCCTGTATGACCCTGTATGAGTAAGGAAAATCAACTTGGTCACATGTCTCTCCGAATCGCATAATTTTAAGAATGAACTGTCAGACGGCGAAACCTCGCGGTAAGGAGTGGCAACCGTGCTTCAAGGTCCCCAACAGAGACGAAGAGTTTCTCTCTAAGAGTAGAAGCTGATGAAGTTTATGTGCATCGGCTCCAGAAAACAGTACACAACCAAATTCTAAAATAGGGCGAACATACATTTTGTAAATCATCAAAAGAGCGTGCCTGTGCATACCGCACTGGGGGTATGCTCAGCCTGCGTAGCATTCCCACGATCCTGAATCCTTTCGCAGCAACTTGCTCTATATGAGTCTGACAGAGAGGCGTCATATGTAACACCAAGGTGCTTTTATGAGCTTATCTGTAGTATCACGCTATGGGGCCGATAAGATAGGGAGATATTAACTTGCTGAGCCTTATTTGAAATGGGGAATACTAACGACGCACATGTATGTATATTAAGGCATAAGTGGATATCTGTTAACTATTGGTCAAAGGCATCTAAGTGTGACTGCAAAACCCGGCCTGCAAAGAGAATGTAAGTCATCTGCCGCTGCAAAGAAAGCTATGCCATCAGCATACACATATGTGGACACATAAAGAGTTGTCGGAATAGAACTGAGTAAAATATTAAAAAAGCAAGAGAGAGAGCACTGCGCTTTGGGGCACCCCTCGAAATTGTCTGAATTTAGGTGAGGATATCCCACGTTGGCAGCAGTAAAATTTCCTGTCTGTCAGGAATGCTGACACCCATGCGATAAAGTAACCTGGTAAGCCTAGAACTTGCAGTTTCTGCAGCAGGGGCTTATGCTCAACACTGTCGTACGCAATTTATTATTGTCCAGAGAAGCCAGTGCAGCATATTGATGACGTCGACGGGATAATCGGACATGGCTTTCTAAATCTGTATGCGCACAACATGTTGAGCAACACAGCTTAAAACTAATTTGACAGGGACTCAGCATTCCCCTTTTGATGATTAGGGGCATGACTCGGCCATATAACACATGTTCCACCAATGTCACCAGATTCGAATTGGTCTAATATTATCAAAGACTAACCCTTCACTTTGCTCTTTAAGGGGGCACAGTGACGTGCTTAAGGCCGTTAATTCCAGCCAACAACTTGGGCAGAACCTAACGCAGCTTTCTGCTGACATATCGGAAGCTAGCCACCATGGTTGCCTGTCCAACCTTACCTGCAGCCGCACTTTTTGGCAGCGTCTTTACCATGGCAGGACGTTGCGAAGCACAGCTATGAGGACCGGCTTCTTCGTCTGCTCAAAGCTAGCCTAGCCCACCAAACGCTGTTCCAAACCATCTTTGCCATCTAAGTGTAGTGCCCACATTTGTATGTGCTGGCCATGCTGGCAATAAATGATTTCCAATACATTGCGGTGGTGTCGACGAGGTGGACCCGATGGTCAGCAAATCTGCGTTGCCATTTTGGTGTTCCGCCGGTGTCCATCGCTGTTGCTGTCACGGATCACTCGAGCGCTACTTGAGCAAAAGTTCGAGAACGAGTGCGAAAGGCGAAGACGGGGGAATGGCGTACACGAGCTAAGGCGAAGCCTACCCTGTACCTGTACAGGGTAGGGAAGCGAGTGCGCTTTACGAGCGATATCGACACAACTAATGCCATCTGTGGAGCGTTGGCAGAAACGATCAACCACGTGATTTTGGCCTGTCCAGCGATTTTTCCGATCTCCGAGATCCGAATGTTGTCAGCTGCCTTGGGATGTGAAGAGCCTGTGGGAGTGGCCTTTTTGCTTGGGACCGTAGAGCCTGGACAGCGAACTCATCATCATCATCATCATCATCAGCCTGATTATACCCACTGCAGGGCGAAGGCCTCTCCCATATTTCTCCACTTCACCCGGTTCTGTGCTAGCTGCATCCACTTGACCCCTACGAACTTCTTAATCTCATCCGCCCACCTAACTTTCTGCCGCCCCCTGCTACGCTTTCCATCCCTTGGAATCCAGTTTGTTACCCTCAGCGACCATCGGTTATCCTCTCTTCGCACTACATGTCCTGCCCATGTCTATTTCTTTTTCTTAATTTCTACCAGAATGTCGGTAACTTGAGCTATTTCTCTGACCCACTCTGCACGCTTTCTATCTCTTAATGTTATCCCCTACCATTTTTCGTTCCATAGGCCTCTGGGTTGTCCTCAACTTAAGTAGAACTCTCTTGGTTAGCCTCTACGTTTCAGCCCCATAGGTGAGTACAGGTAAGATGCAACTGTTATATACTTTCCTCTTTAGCGATACCGGTAAGCTGCTAGTCATAATCTGCGAGTGCTTGCCAAATGCGCTCCATCCCAATCTTATTCTTGTTATTTCCTTTTCGTGGTCCGGATCTGCGGTTACTACCTGTCCTAAGTAGACATATTCGCCTACTACTTCCAGTATTTCGCTACCTAATGTAAACTGCTGTTCCTTCCCGAGGCTGTTGAACATTACCTTAGTCTTCTGCATATTGATTTTCAAGCCTACCTTTCTACGTGTCCTGTCTAGGTCATCAATCATAATTTGCAGTTCATCCCCCGAGTTGCTTAGCAAGGCAATGGACAGCGAACTGAGGCAGCGGCTACCCGCTACGAAGGGCAAAACCACCATCACCATCGTCACAGCAAGCAGACGCTCCATCGCGCTTGTTGACAACACCGCATTTACCTGAGTTTACGCTTCCCATATTTACAAGCACTCCATGAATATACAAGCAATTAAAACACCTTTTATTTGTTTTCTGCATAGCAACTTGAAGAACATTCGAATGTAAAATATAACGTGCGTGCCCAACCAATCAGCGAAGCAGCGCCCAAGCCAGAAGGAAACGTCATATCCGTTAACGCACTTCGCCGTCGTGTGTCGCTCACATCGGTGTGAAACGCTGATTATCGAAGCGGATTAAAATATTAGGCGTTACGATTTCGCCGTTATGATTGGGCTTTGGGGCATCGGGAAGATGTAAAGAACTATCGAGGCCGGCTGGAATTAGTAGTCTGGCGAACGTCACGGCGTCCCTTTAAGAACAGGGACAACTTTTGATAGACGCCAGACATCTGGAATCCATGAGGTCCTAATAGAGTAACTTACAAGCTGCAGTAAATCTCTGGGTGATTCGTCAAATGTTAGTTTAATCATCCGAGAGGTAACGCTGCCAGGGCGAGGAGCTGCAGCAGGTAATTTATTCACAATTGGTAGAGTTCAGAAATAGATACATTCACAATGTCGCCATACTGATTACCCGTTGTGAGGGCACGGGGAACAACCGCAGAAAAGCGACGCTCCAGACCTCTACCTTATCACGTTGCGTCGGGGCCAGGATAATTGAGGGTATATTGTACGGCATCGGCAATATATATTTCTCGAGCTCAAGAAGCGAAACATGGCTGGTTTGTTTTGTGATCGAGATAAATACTCATAATCCTGTTCATCATATTCTTCCTTTGCCCTAGATACTGTTCGCTTAAACATTGCTG
Organism: Amblyomma maculatum; assembly: GCA_023969395.1. Classification (NCBI taxonomy): domain Eukaryota; kingdom Metazoa; phylum Arthropoda; class Arachnida; order Ixodida; family Ixodidae; genus Amblyomma; species Amblyomma maculatum. The sequence continues at coordinate 7,808 of JAJIZL010034231.1, forward strand.
CAATAAATTTGTTATCTATCCAATTTTGGGGGCATTGGATAGATAGCCGTGGCCTAATGGTTAGAGCGCCCGTCTCGGCTGCGGGAGGTGGTTAGTTCGAAACCCACCGCCGGACACCCACCGGTAAAAATGGGTACAAGCGTCCCCCGGCCTGGCGCTCGGCTTTTCCAGGGGTGTGCGTTTGGGAGAAGCTCCGTAAATAAAGCCCCTCTATCCTAAACCCCGCTGCGCGCCCCTCCTCCGCAGTGGGCCCAAACCCAGTTTCGAACCTCGCAGCCTGCAAAGGTGGTTCTGTTTGTCTTTCAAAGGTACTTCCTTTGACCCTCACCTGAAGTGCTCCCTTAGAGCCTCAGCTGCAGCAGTCCTAAAAAAACAAAACGAAATGAGTTTTTTACAGGCTGCCCTTCGCCGTCTGTAATTCCTAGTACATTCTGCGTTCCACCAAGGCCTCGGAGAATTGACTTTACCATTCCGGACCACAAGTTCAGAATCTTTATATTGATTAGAGGAATTCGGGACTGTTTTCAGTTCCCTAGGTAGTGACCTTCAAAATTGTGATAATTCATTAGAGAGTAGCTGAGTCCACCGCTCAACACGATATTGGTCGCACAATTTGAAAACTGACTGGAAGATGATCACTGTTTGTTGTAGAGTGTAGTCCAGGAAGTGACTGGTACTCCCGTGGTGGAGCTGATATACCTTTCAACGCCGTCTGCACTGAATCAGGGTTGTTCAACCTAATGACGCCTCCATCCGATGGGACGAGCGAAACAGGAACTCTGCTGATGCCACTTCGAAAGAACGCGTCCAGGGGAAGATCGTCAATGGGAAGGCTGGCCGACCAGGGGGAAGTCCCCTGGAGAAGATGTCGACACCTGCTCCTAACCGCCAATAACCACTCTGTAAAGAAAAAAAAAAAACCTCACAATCAGAAATTTGAAACATTTTCACTGCCTGGGCACAATTCAGAACACTGTGGATGCAGCGTGAGCGTTGCAGCTTATTATTATATTATTACGAAAGCAATAGGTAGAATCAGTGGTGGTGGTGAAAAACTTTGTGCCATGTTGGGAGTCTTAAGTAATTACATCCTAATGACAGGTCGGCTCTTGGCTTCGTGTTGTGGCCGGAAGCTGGTGCCTCCCAGCGACTCCGTCAGCCGCTTTTGGATGGCCCGGTCAGAGCTGGACACCGCAGCCTCCCATCGCTCGAGGTCGGAGAGTTGCAAAGTGGCTGGAGGGGGGAATTCCGAGCATTTGAGCATAGAACTACAGGGATTTATGGGAATCGGCAACAGGGGCAGAGACACACAATCACGGTAACACGGTAACGGTAACACAGAGCCACAGGCTCAAGAGTCCACAGTCCTAGTTAGTCGAAGCGCGCGAGAGTGTACCACTTCGTCTTTCAAGCGCTACCTCAAACCGTCAGGTGGCATTATTCCCCCCTCGAAAAACAAACAAACAAACGCAAGCTCAAAGAAAAAACTGATCCGGATGGTAAATACGGCTTTCAGAGGGTGAAATACGGCTTCATGCGAAGCACATGCACTAGGTCAGACGAGCACAGGCCTGGGCGCCGGGCAGGTGTCCACAGCCAGACTTTGTCAACAGGCTGGAACACGACATAGCGATGTCGGTCGTTATATCGGCGTGTATCTGTTGATTGCTGTTTTGTAATGTGATTACGGGCGAGCTGGCGAGCTTCCTCAGCGTAGTTGGTGAATTCTTCTACGTCAGCGGTAAGCAGCTGGTCGTCAACCGCACATATGGCAGCATAGCGTCGAGCATGGTCTGTACATCGCGTCCGTATACTTGGCGAAACGGAGTGAATCGAGTTGTTTCTTGGACGGCCGTTTTATATGCAAATGTGACATAAGGCAATATCTCGTCCCATGTTTTATGCCGCACATCTACGTACATAGCGAGAATGTCCGCTATTGCTTTGTTTAGTAGCTCAGTAAAGGCCATTAGACTGAGGATGGTAAGCAGTAGTCTTTCAGTGATGTGTCTGGCTTAGTTGGAAAATTTCTTCAAGACGACGCGCTGTAAATGCCTTGCCACGGTCAGTGATGACGTATGAAGGGGCGCCATGGTGGAGGACAATCTGCGTCATGAAGAATTGTGCCACTTCGGAGGATGTTGCACGTGACACCGCCATAGTTTCCGCGTAATGTGTCAGATAATCTGTAGCCACGATAATCCGCTTATTGCCAGCTGACGATAGAGGAAAAGGGCCGAGAAAGTCCATACCAATTTGGTCGAATGGTACTAGCGGTGGGAGAATAGGCTGCAGGAAACCCGCTGGCTTCAATGGCGGTGTCTTGCGTCGCAGGCACTCACGGCAACCTCTAACATATCGATGAATGGTGGCGGCAAGTTTGGGCCAGTAGTAGGCCTGGCGAACTCTGGTAAGAGTGCGTGCAAAGCCCAAGTGTCCAGCGGTGGGTTCATCATGGCAAGCATGAAGGATTTCATCGCGGAGATCTGCAGGGATGACTAGGAGATAGCCTCGGTCACTGTTGCCGGCGCGTTTCTTGTAGAGGATTCCGTCGCGCGTACAGAAGGATGACAATTAAGTTCTTAGCAAACAGTCGAGATACTGTAGAATCGAAACCCTACAGATGATCGATCACAGTTTTGATGTCTGGATCAGCCTGTTGCCGGGCCTTTAAATCAGAGGAACTGATAATGCCAAGAAAATGGACGTCTTCGTCCGTACTGTCATGGACCAACTCCACGGGTGATCGAGACAGTGTGTCAGCATCTTCATGTTTTCGTCCAGATGTATAAACGATAGAGTAATCAAATTCCTGCATACGAAGACTCCACCGTGCAAGACGTCCTGATGGGTCTCGGAGACTAGCCAGCCAACACAAAGCCTGACGGTCTGTCACAGCTTTAAATTTACGGCCGTAGAGGTAAGGTCGGAATTTCATTGTGGCCCAAACGACGGCGATATACTCCTTTTCAGAAGTTGAATAGTTTGATTGTTTTCTTCGTGGTAGGGATGGGGAAGTTGGCTACAGCGGCTGTTTTGTCAGGATCAGGCCGGACACCATCAGCGCTAACCACATGAGCGAGAAATTTCAGCTGCTGATATTCAAAGTGACATTTTTCCGGTTTGAGTGTCAAATCGGCCGAGCGAAGAGCGTCCAATACCGTTTGCAGCCGTTTAAGATGTTGGTCAAACGTTTCTGAAAACACGATGACGTCGTCCAAATAAACCAAACAGGTTCGCCATTTAAGACCAGCAAGTACGGTGTCCATAATTCTCTGGAACGTCACTGGCGCTGTACACAGACCGAAAGGCAATACTTTAAATTCATATAAGCCAATGGGTGTTACAAAGGTAGTCTTTTTCCGATCGCACTCATCCACTTCTATCTGCCAATAACCACTTTTTAAATCGATGGAAAAAAGAACTTGGCGTTGCAAAGTCGATCGAGCGAATCGTCATTACGGGGCAACGGATATACATCTTTTTTTTTGTGTGTGATGTCATTCAGTTTCCTGTAACCAATGCGAAAACGCAGCATGCCATCCTTTTTCTTAACCAACACGACTGGCGACGACCACGGAATTTTAGACGGCTGAATAACATCATTAGGCATTTCTTGGGTTTGTGTCCGAATTGCCTCACGTTCTTTGGCCGAAATACGGTACGGCTGCTGTCGAATAGGTCGGGCATCGTCAGACGTTAAGATGCGATATTTGGTGATAGAATTTTGCCGGACTTTCGATGATGAGGCAAGCACGGGGGTACTCCAGCAGTAAGGCACGCGTGTCGCATTGTTTACAGGCAGAACGGTCACTGCTAACATCGGTGTGGTCTAGAACACCAGGAGTATCAATAATGTCAGAAGCAAAGCATTAGGAAACTTCGTTTGGCAGTTCGCCGAAAGCGATGTGAGTAGGGCGATAGTGGTGGCGAGGTTCATTCGTGAAGTTCGTGACGAGAAGCTCAGAGTGATCATTGCTGAGAATAATTAAGCTTCGAGCTGCACAGATGCCATGAGAAAATAAAAGCGAACGGTTGCCTTCAGCAATTATCGGCCCGTCACGTAGCCCGTCGCACACAATACTCACTAACACGCTGGAGCGGGGAGGCACTGAAATACACTCGGCTGAAACTCGTAGGGCGCACGTACGTTGGCCGTCGGTGGGGCAGCCGCTTTCTCCGTTGAGAACGAGACCGTTCGCTGTCGGAGATCGATGCCGGCGGCATATTCCCGCAGGAAATCCACATCGAGAATCAAATCACGGGAACATTCCCGGAGAATGATTCAGCTGACAACAAACGTTGACGTACAAATCTGGATTCTAGCCGTGCACTGTCCAATAGATGCCCCCCAGCCGTGCGTGCTACACCATGGTGTCATAACCTTCCGAGATGCGCTGCCAGTTTCCCACTCAAAATCGAAAAGTCTGCTCTGGTATCCACTAAAGCGCTGACGTAATGACCGTCGATGCATACAGGGATGTCCAGCGATAGCCGGTCTCGTGAACCAAATGCTGTCGTTTCTGCTCCAAAATCCATATCTGTTCTCATTGGGGGGGGACATCTTTGTGCTGATATTTAGCGGCCCCGCCCCCGGAGGTCGCTCTACGCAGTTTTCCAGGCGGGGGCTTGGCGAGCGACCAGGCGGTGCTCGCGGGAAGTCACCAGTTGTTGCAGGGGATGGCCGACGTGGGGATGAAGGCCTGGATTGTCGGCGTGCCATCCGGAGGCTCTCTTGTGCGAGGTTGTCTCCAATGTCACGAGGTAGTTGACCGAACGTGCGTCTAGGTGCGTTGGTGTAAAAACCCTCCGGTCCGAGTTACCGATAAGGGCATCACCGGAAAATGTGACCAGGTTCCCCACAGTGGTAGCTAAGGCGGCGGCTCCCAGGGGCCAGCCAGAAGTCCGTTTGTCGTATGTGCGACCGCGGTGGCCGCACGTACCGCGTTGGTTGCTGTTGGCTGCTGGACGGGCATGCACTGGGTTGGTGGTAATGTAGACAACGGAGCTTGGACTGGAACGGGGCGTCGGAGAATGTCAGCGTAAGTCGGACGAGAATAATCAGGAACAGGGGTACCTTGAGCTTCAGCAACATGCAGAGATGGCTGCGTGACTTGCTGAATCTCTTCGCGGATTATATGTGCGAGAGAATCATTCCTGGGTTGGAATGTGCCACAAAGCTTCTGCAGTTCCTCGTGTACAATTGCACAAATAAGATCTCAGAGGTGATCAGTATAGCTTACAGCAGCTGTAAGAGGCTCGGCAGCAGCCGTAGCGAGGATTGGGCCGTCGTAGACAGCCGAGCGCTGGTGTAGGATCTTTTCCATGGTGACCGCCTCTGTTAAAAATGAGGTAACTGTAGTTGGTGGACTACGTACAAGAACAGCAAAAAGCTGAGCTTTAACTCCACGCATCAGGTGGCGCAGGTTTCTGTCTTCAGACCTTTTGGGATCCGCACGTCGAAATAGTTTCGTCATGTCCTCAACATACATCATGACGGACTCGTTTGGCATCTGTTTCCGAGATTGTAGAGCACGTTCTGCTCGTTCGCGCCTATCCAGGCTGACATACGACTCTATGATAAGAATGCGGAACTGAGGCCATGATGTTAGTGTGCCTTCTCGGTTCTCATACCGTGTCAAAGCATGGTCTTCGAGGCAGAAAATGGCGTTCCGTAGCTTTAAGTTGTCGTCCCACTGATTAAAGGATGTGATTCGTTCGAACTGAGTTAGCCAGTCCTCAACATCTTCATGCGCAGTGCCATGGAACGATTTCGGTACTCGGGGGTTTTGAAGGTAAACAGGAGTGCTTTGCGTGGCTGGCCGGAGGCTCGTTTTTGAAGTGGACTCTAAGGGCCCGTGTTCGAGAGGAAGGCCCATGTTCCTCCGGCTGACGCAATGAACTGGCGTGTCCACAGGCAAAAGCTCGGTGTCGTTGGTTCGCAGAGGTTTGTGCGACATTGAGAGGACAATTACCCCGCCGGCTCCACCAAAACTGTTACGAAGACAGGGATTTATGGGAATCGGCAACACGGGCAGAGACACAGTCAAGACATGGGTTCATGGGAAACGGTAACACAGAGACACAGGTTCAAGAGTCCACAGTCCTAGCTAGCCGAAGTGCGCGAGAGTGTACCACCTTTTAGTCTTTCAAGCGCTACCTCAAACCGTCAGGTGGCAATATGTTCAAAATCAGCTTTAGGTGCCCCACACATGATGCACTGTGGCGACAACAGCCCTGAGTGAATCAAAGCTAAGAAAGCAGGGGATGGGAATGTACGAGGCTGAAGCTGGCGCCACGTCACCGGTTGTAGCTTAGTCAGATTTTTGAGAAGAAGGGTAGATGGTTCGTTGATTACGGTAATGGAGAGAGATCTAGTGATAGGATACCATGCGCTCGCGAGCATCTCCCCAGGCGGTGGCAGTCCCTGCTCGGCTGATGTATCCTCAAGCAAAAGATTGAGCTGCTTCGTTGCCTGGGTGACCCGTATGAGCGGTCACCCATATTAATTTAATAGGGTGTTCGGGTGGACGAGGAAGACGAGGAACCGGAAGGCTGGGCCAGAGATCCGACCACGGGCGAAGTTCCGCATGGCGGATTTAGAGCCGCTAAAAATGGTGGTGGCTCGGGTAGTAGATATGGCGAGGGCAACCGCCGCCTCCTCCGACTCCAAAGAAGTGGAAGCAAGAGCAGTACCGGCCGCGACCAGTTTCAGGGAGTTCGAGACGGCGCTGAGAGCGAACGCAGGGCGGGAGGGGTATGAGGCAGTGTCCACGTAAATGGTCTCTGGCTGGAAGCCATAGGTCTGTGAAGAGCTTCTCTGCGTGCCTTGCGGCGAGCGACATGTTGCTCTGGGTGCATATTCGTAGGTAGGGGATGCACCTTAAGTGCGAGGTGTATCGCAGGGGGAAGTGTATGTTGTGTAGAGCAGTGACCGGGAGGCGAGATATGGATTCGAGCAAGGATGTAGCGGCCCGGTGAGGGTAGATGATAGTCGCTCCAACTGGGCTGAGCATTGGGTTTCCGTGAGCTCAGCTAGGGAGTTATGGATACTCATGTGAAGAAGGCGTTAATTGGAGGTGTAGCGGGGTTATTTGAGGGCGGCCTTGTACGCCTGTCGGATATGAGCGCGTTAACCTTGTCTTCCTCCGCCCGCGTGAGGAAGATGTAGGGAAGGGAGTATACAACACGGCTCAGGACAAAGGCCTGTAACAGGCGTCTGAGGTCATGCTCGAGCATGGCACAATGGCGGTTGGCATGCGGCAAATGAGGCGGATTGTTTGATGAACCATAACCGTCAGCTTAGTGATGGTCACAGTATTATTGCCATTGTTTTGTATCAGAATACCAAGAATACGGATTTTGTTCATTTCTGGTATCTGGGTGTCGTCAATTGTCACGAAGATGGGGGAAGAGGGCCTTTGTGCGACATCCAAGAAGTCGGAGAATGGGAAGCTCGAATTTGGTAGGGGAACAAGCTAGCCGACATTTAGGTCACAAGGTACTACAAGGTCTGCTCCGGCCTGTAATGTATGGCGCCAATGTTACCTATGGTGGTCCATAGTGTAATATGATCGGCGTAGAGGGAGTGGGACAGGGCAGGGATTTGGTTGAGGGTGTGTGCCATGGGGATAAGAGTAATATTAAAGAGCAGTGGAGAGACGACAGAGCCCTGAGGGGTGCCAATGCTACTGAGCTTGAAAGAGGGAGATGAGAGGGAGACGACGGTGATTTCTGCTGTGCGGTGACGAAGAAAGGCGGATATGTACTGGTGGACACACGAATCGACTTGAAGCGTGAAAGTGCATCTAAAATGGCGGCGTGACGGACATCATGAAATGCCTTCGTGAGGTGCAGGGTAAGAATTGCTTGGGTGCGCTTTGCGTGGCGGGGGTGAAGGACATCTGACAGCTGCGATGACGTTCACTCACTCTCTCCTCTCTCGAACTTGCGCTCGCTCTGCGGTGGTTCCGCGGCGGGGGGGGGGGGGGATGATGTGTGCTCCGCGGGAAGAGGAGAGACGGTGACGCTTCGCGGATATAAGCGCGCTTCGCCTCGGTGGAATCAGCCTGTCATGACATATGAATTCCCGTTACCTCTATGTAACGGACAGGAGCTGCCAACTCGTGTCGCTCCTTTCATATGGAGGGTGATATCAAAATCAGCCTGCCAGAACCGTTTGCATTCTCGTTACCCCTACGACACGCAGGCACGTCCATACGGGTTGGTTGAAGCGTTACTTTGTATGTAGGCTGGTAGCTTACGCTCTCGCGTCATACCCTTAAATGATGAGCTTAAGTGTCCCTAATAATGTAGCACCTTACACTGATAGGGCGTGATAGGGGATTAAAATAGCAGGCAAAAACAACTTCCGCCGTTACTTTCGCAATTCAACTAGGGTTAACCAAACCTAAACCACAACTAATTTTAATGAATTGCGGCGGGACTAGCTCGAGTGCTCCTGCCCGCGCCACTGTCCACCTCTTCCTCGTCCGCAACAATATCACTGTTTTTGATTCCACCACGTGACCTAGATATTTGTCGTAAAAGCAATCGATTGGCTTTTGAAATCGAAAGCGAGACAGGTGAAATTATTTAACCTTCATATAGGCGAAATCCATGTAGTGATCCATGTACAGTAAAATGTCTTACATACCAACAAGTAGAAAAATGCAATGAAACTTTGGTGTCTATATTCCATTAGCATTTAGAACACAGCAGTAGAACAGCTAGCGTTTGGTTTGAATGTTGAAGGGAATGTGAAATGGCAACATAATTTTGGTTTTCCACTACCGAAAGGACTTGTGAGCTATAGCTTCTTTAGCAGCGAAGATATCGGCTATTAAAGTGACACTATCACACGTCGAGTCAACATGACAAAGAAAAAATGCAGAGAGGTTCAGCGCTGCTGAGCCTAATATGAAGTGAAAGTGCGAATGAGGGAATAAACCTTTATTGTCCAGCTCTGCAAGCTGTCCTGTCACATATTCTTTCCTTCCTGTGTTTTCGCTTTAAACAAATTTCAGTAATGCATCAACTACACTACAAAAAACGTCCGCGCACGTACCCTCCCCCTTTTCTCGACAGCGGGCGCATCTGGTGAAATGCGCTATCATACACCTTCTTTGCGGTGAGCTCCACGTACCAGCCGAGTCACTGAGTGAATCACGTGACAAGAATTGGCGAGAGCGAGAGGATGGAGCGACGGTCGGCCCTGCGGCGGACGTGGCTGCGAAGTACACAGCTGTGGCAGAGACACACCTGATTTGACCTCCAGCTCTGCATGCGAAAGTGGAACTTCGCTCCAAAAGTGTAACACAGTATGTCACATGCCCCGTCACGGTGGCTCAGTGGTGAATATACGCTCGACTACTGAATCCGAATACTCGCGGATTCGAACCTGACCGCCGGCGGCTGTTTCGAAGAGGGCGGTGTGGGGAGGAACGTCCGTACGTGTGCTGCCCAGGTGGTCGAACTTACTCGCAGCCCTCCACTATGGCACCTCTTTCTCTCTGGTTTCACTCCCGCCTTCTTCCTTTACGGCGCGGATTAGGTGTCAGCGGGAAAAGTGACAGGTACCGCACCTTGAATTCCTTCCTACAAACAATTCCGTTAGAGGTCATGTTTCTATAGCGGGGAACAGACTATCAAATCGGGCTATGGAAATTCCCTCCAACGGAATGGTTTAAGGAAGGAATCGCGCAGTATTGGTCACATGTATATTTCTTCGTGGACAATTGATCCTTTCTTTGGTAGCTGCCCGCACTATGGGGCGGTGTCTTAATTCCGACATCTACTATATGGTGTGGGCCTACCCCTCCAAACTCGTTATCTGCGGTCACCCCAACCTAACCCGGGAGGACGGGGATACCCCTGCTCGGCTGCTGTGACCTGCAGGCTCAACGGATCTCCGAGCGGCAGAACGTCACGCCAGTAGGGTTCCGAACTAGGGACCTAGCTCTGCCTAGTGCTTGTGAAGGATGGCCCCCTCAAGGTCAGCTCGTGCATAATCTCCTGTATATGTATCTTTTTGGTTGGTGTTGGTGTGTTGTGTATTATGACGCATAGACAACTAAGGCCATGATGCGCCAAAAGCAAGGCTTAAATTCTGGACTTTGTTTGAGGGCTTTAAAAAGTTATTATAAGTTCTTTAACTTATTTAGATACTTTGCTTCTTTTAGGAACAAAAATCTACAGGAAATGTCAATGACTGACCTTTCTCCTAAAAGTAAGCTTGGGTGGAATGGTATATGTTCATTTTAAAGTTGTGGGAGTTGCGTCTGTCGTAGATCTTCAAGTCTTGTGCAACTGATTAGGATATGGTTGATTGTGAGCACGTCTCCACATTCTTAACAAGTAGGCTGATTGTAATTCGTTAGTAAAAAATTATGTGTAAGGTGTGTGTGACCGATACGAAGATGACATAGAACCACTTCAGTGAAACGCTCTTGGGGGCTACATGTTTTCCATTCCTCTACCACGGGCTTCAGTACGTGTAACTTATTAATTCCTCCGTCCCATGAATCCTGCCATTTTTCTTTCAATTTTCTATATATATTTTATTACATCTATATGAGGTACATTTACTTGTTCTATTTTTGCATTCTGGGCGGCAGCAGCAGATGCATCAGCTCTTTCATTTCCATTTATACCTACGTGACTTGGCACCCAGCAGAATTTAATTTCGTGTCCCCGTGTTTCAGCTGTTTTTATGCAATGTATTATATTTTCTAATAAGGGTTGTGTTGCATTTCTGGCGTGTAGTGCTGTGTTCACACTAAGTGAGTCTGTGTAGATTATACTTTTTTTGATGTTGCACATTACTTCCTTTTCCGCAGCTAAGGAGATGGCATAACATTCGGCAGTAAAAACTGTTGCACACAGAGGTAGCCTAACTGTTTTTTTTTCAAGTTTTTCTTCATCTACACCACTACCAACGTAAAACGTTGTTTTAGAACCGTCTGTATAAAATGCAGTGTGGTTTTTGTACTTTTCCTTCAAGGCTAGGAACTCTTGTACTATATGATCAGGTGGTGTCTGCTTTTTACGAAACTGTGTTAGTGAGAGGTCGCATACTGAAGGGAAGCTGTATCAAGGGGTAATTTGTTCGGGACTATGGAATATCTATCAATATTTTCCATCACCATCACCATCACCACCACCCTCACCATGAGCAAAGGGATTGAAGGAGGTCGTGAGTGAAACCAGGAAGAGGTGGTGGGGGTGGGGGTGGTGGTGGCGAAAACTTTTATTGCTCTCAAACGAGAGGCGACTGTGTGCTGTGCGATGCCAGCGCACGTTAAATATTCCCAGATGGTTGAGGAGAAGGAATAAACTTTTATTTTCTAGCAGAAATGAGGCGCGGCTCCTTCTCATATAGAGTGACGCTCCGGACCAGGGCCGGCCTTACCTCAACGAACCCCCTTTGCGAACCACCAGCCCTCCCCTCCCTCAACCCCTCAATTTTCTTTTCCTCCTTTTTATTTGAATTCTTTTCGCAACTGAATTTTTTCTCGAATTTTTCAGGAGGAAGCATAATAGTGCCACAAAATTATTTGACACTGGATGTTATGTATGTAGATTACAGGCGTAATCGGTCAAATAAGAACAATGAAAATAAATAGGAACGCTTTTCGTCTTTTTTTTTTTTTAGATTCTGCATATCGTTACAAAAAGGAAACTTTCCTGCATATAATAATTTGGGTTGCAGTGGAGCTCATTCTTGACCGAGACTTTTATTTCGCAGTCTAATCGCCAGTATTTACCAGTTTCGAAACTTGTAAATACTGGTCATCCTAATTTTCGAATGGCGCGCTGTAGCTTTCATGTTTCGATATATCGAAGCCTATGGTTCGATTATTGCTTTGTACTTCCCCGTAGAGGGACTAGTCAAATATTTCAATATTTCTCTATAGTTTGTTTGTGGTTCACATTTAGAAACATCTTAACATGTCTGGGAAAAATGGGCTCCATTCAGCCTTTGAGTTCTGTGGAGTGTCGCGTACCCCAGATTCCTCTGTCTTCTGTGGCCTGTGAACAAAACTAGTCTGTGCTTGAGAATGTGGACACTAAGCTTAAGGGGAGCGTATGTCCGCTGCACAGCGAAGAGCGGAGCAATGAATCGGGGAGACTGATGCAAATGTGCGTCCGTCAGAACATATTGACGTACTATCTTGCGCAGGTGCTAAACCAAGAGCTCTGCCGGAACTTTAATTACACTATAATTATATCATTTTAGTGTTAAAGAATTATATATCGGTTGTAGAATAGCTTTTTTTTTGTTCTTTTTCCTCCCTTTTAAAAACGCTCCTCAGAAACAGAAATGAAAACGTTAGTTCTTTTTTCTCGCATGTCATCATATTATATCTTTAATTTAGATGGATGAATCCCCGAAAGGATACAGTGAATAAATAGTGCCAACCAGTGGTCACCACGAAGGCATCACGAAAGGTAATTAACGGACCACCGCCTTTTCAGGCAGGTATTACCGTTTAAAATATACGGCAGCAATAAGGCTTGCCACCGAAAGATCAGTTTATAGTTGCAGTAACCGAACATGCCATACAATGCCATTTTTTTCTCAAAGTTTTTGCGCAGGCGCGAAATGCGAATAATGACTACGTGATTTAAACATATTGTTACGAAGCGACAGACCGATGAAAACAGGAGAACAGAGAACATAGAGAAGATGTTCGATGACCATGAGATGATGTTTAATGAAATGTTAGCGGGCCTAGCGCGAGCGCTCCTGCCCGCGCCTATGCCCGCTTCTTCTTCCTTGCTCGTCCCTAACATGACCAGGGGCCACCGAGCGATCGTCCCGATCGTGGACGAGAAGTTTACTGATATTGATGATTCCATGGCATGATGATGGGTGTGTCTGGATGCTTGAAGAAAAAGAGGAAGAAGGAGGAACAGAACGGCTTGCCGGCACGATGATTCCCGATGAACCTTGGCTCAGGACACTTTCGGGCCACACGTTGCCACAGCTCGATGGCAGAGGCCAAGACACGCACCGCATGGCATAGGCTGGGGAGGATGCCTTCAAGTGTAGTGGTGTCTTGGGTCGTGGGGTCATTGGTCGGTACATCTGGTTAGTGGGGTCACATATGGTCGTTCGGGTCTCTTCTTGTGTCTTGTGGTCATGTGTGGCGTCTCGGGTTAGTCTCTCCTTCGTCGTATCTTGTCGTCTCGGAGCGGGGGTGATGGGGCGGAGGAACGGCAAGGTCTTGCTGGGTCTGGAAGGCTGGGGAACAGCCATGCGATGCCTTCTAACCTTCAGCCAACGGCGCAAGAAATCGCAGGTCGCCGAAGCTCCGGGCAGACGAGGGGTAATAATGACATATCCAGCACCTCCAACCAAATGTTACGTAGCGGCAGGCCGATGAAAACAGGAAAACAGGGAACAGAGAGAGGTGTTCGATGACCATGAGATGAGATGAGTAGCGCGAGCGCTCCTGCCCGCGCCTATGCCCGCTTCTTCCTTGCTCCTTCGTAAAAATATAAAAGACACCAACATTTGCCACAGTCATGATCAGACGAGCATCAAACCGACGCAGATACTAAGACTGGTGACTTAAAGAGGAGTAACAGCACCTGGACTTTAGTAATGACGGGACCAACCACGATGCCCTTTACTTAGGAAAACTCTTAAAAAAGAGCCCCCGATCTGCTTATGCAGAGGAGTCGGTTGTTGCTACTGCATTACTCTAAAGGTTTTGCACAAGTAGACACCAGAAAAAAGAAAGCAGTATTAGATAGCGCACCACATTGCAGTTTATGCCCGAGGACCTGGCCGGCGTATTGCAACTTCCCCGCAATGAACGGATGTACTGGGGGCAAAAAAAAAAGAAGTATCAACTTCAGCCATTTGCTTAACTGTCAGTCCATGCATCTTTACCTTGTAATGCACACGATGCAGTGAATAAAGAAATATGAGGTGCCGTACAGGAACTGTGCAATTCGTTTTTTACAGAGCAAAAAAGGACCTTATGCATCATGCTGTGATGGAATAAGCTCAAAACGAAATTACTGTATGTTATGAATGATAACTACAAGCATACCATTAAAGAAAATAAATGTCTTAAGACAATATCGAAATGGGAACTAGCAATATACAAGGTGCCTGTTGGAAATCACCAGTCTGACACATTTTTACATCCAAGTAAAAAGCCTACGAGACGCAAAACGTGTGGCGTATTACCGACGCACTGCGCACCGCTTTGACCGGCTCCGGCTCCCCAACACCGCTGCTAGCTCCACGTGCGAAGGTCTGCTGACCTTGAGATAGCCCTCAGTATGACTTCTTCCTCGGCGAGTTGGGGTATATTGTAGCGTCTTTTCCAAAAGTAACCAGGCTGCGCGTTCTGCTTCCCAGTCAGGTTGCAGTGAATTCGTACCCCTTCTGAAGCTGCAAATCTGTCCAAAGTAAAGGCGATCTCCTGTCCTCACTTCTCAACAAGTTGTGATCCTCTGGAAATTCATGTTGACTTTAATATACAAACGAGAAGCAAACATGCAGCCCGGTTACTTTTGGCAAAGACGGTACATTATAAAGTGCTTATTAAGTGTGAAACCCGCGCTTGTGCTTAGTGTCGTTAGTCTGTCTCAACAGGGGAAAGGTTTGGGCCAGTTGGTTCGACATAGTTGTGGGGGAAATAGGAACCGCGGCACAAACAAGACCAAGACGAGAAGTGGACAGGACATGCGGGGCACATCCTGTCCACTTCTCATTTTCGTCTTGTTTGTGTCGCGGTTCCTATTTCTCCCACAACGTTGTCTGTGTGTGGTTGTTTTTCTGCGCCTTAACTTTATAATGCACAAGAGGCAGCCCTCGAATCCTCAGAATTTGGCTTACATAGCGTGCGCTGTGAACTGAAAGCCGTCACTCCTGCTGCATCCGACCTGCCTTTGTTGGAAAACAACCTTGCCACTACATCTCTTATTCAGGCTGTTGTCTGCCATGAAATTGCCAACTTGGGCAAGCCGCATCGTGGAACACCACAGTTCAAGTCCCGTGCCTCCCATGATCGCTGCCGCTACGCCCCACAACACCTTCACACAACGTTACCGATACCGCAATCCTGATGAGTGGCGTACCCCTGACGATCGGCCGATCTGTTTCACGTGTTCGCGTGTGGCCACATCTGTCGCCACTGCCGCAGCAGCTGGTACTTACCAACCCGACCTTTCCCCTATGTTGACCGCTATTTCAACTGATTGCCTTCGCCGTTTCTCGCCTCGTTATGAGCCGCCCCGCATCGCGACCGCTCCGCCTCCATCTGGGTCCAGCCGCTCTCCCTCTCCGCCAGCCCGCTGTTCCGGTTCACCTCTTCCTCGCCGCAGGTCCTCATATTCCTCCGCCGGCCGCTTCACGGGAAACTAGCGAATGCAGCTCCCGGCTGGAGGGGACGCTGCATTAGTAGCCTGACCTGGAAATCCTCTGCTGCCCATTTCCTCGCCCTGCAATCTCCTAGACATCTTTGTGGATGGTGTTGCTGTCTCTGCACTCATTGACACTGACGCCCAAGTCTCGGTCCTCAGTTCACCGTTTTGCCACCGCCCCAAAAAACTACACACTCCTGCCGCTTCGCCCACCATTTGTGTTGCCGATGGTAGTTCTGCTGTCGTCACTGGCCTATGCACTACCAGAGTCGCCGCTGCTGGTCATCACGTCCCTGTTTTTGTTCATCACCCTCAACTGGTGCCTTCACATGTGATCCTCTGTCTTGACTTTTCAACTGTCCACTCTGCCCTTATCGACTGCCCCAGCGGCCTCGGCCTTCTTTTGATTGCACCTGCCTGTCTGCTCAGGTGACCCTCACTCTACACTCCCCCTTCGCTCCACCGAGTTCGCTCGCCTGTCCCCGAATGTGCTGTTTACCTACCTCTGTCACCTTTACCGCTGTGCCTTACGGTGACTATGTTGCATGTCCCATCACCGAGGTCTTTCTCCACCGCAACATCGTTCTTCCCCACCTGGTCGTGTGCGTCACCCAAAATATCACCTACATTTCTGTCCTCAACTTCAGTGTGTCACCCCAAGTTCCCTCCGAAGACATACCCCTTGCTACATTTTCCCCTCTCACAGACTGCATCGTCTCTGCTCTCGCACCTGACCCACCTTCAAGCGTCTCTCGAGCATCCCTAACTCCCTACCTTCGTTCCAGACCCTATTTCCGCGTTGATTGCCTTCGACCTCAGCTTCGAGCACGCTCAGGATCTTCACAACCTTTTGTTGTCTTTCGCCGATATTTTTGACTTTGCCACCGGTACTTTGGGTCAAACATCAGTTGTGACTCACCGCACTGACACCGGCGATGCAAGACCTATACATCTGATGCCTTATCGTGTGTCCCTTTCAGATCGCCAAGTTATCCAGCGGGATGTCGGACAAGATGTTGGCCAACGATATCATTGAACCTTCGAACAGCCCTTGGTCATCTCTTGTGCTCTTTAAAAAGAAAGGCAATAAATGGCGCTTTGGCGTTGCCTATCGATATCTGAATAAGATCATAAAGCAGCATGTCTACATGCTTCCGCGAATAGACGATGTCTTGAATTATTTACATGCCGCTACTTTTCCTCCATCTTCTTTCGTAGCGGATTTACTGGCAAATCTCTATTGACGAACAAGACCGCGAGAAGACTGCTTTCGTCACACCCGGCGGACCTCACCAATTTAAAGGAACGCAATTTTGGACTTTGTAACGCCCCTGCCACGTTTGAATGGATGGTTGACTCCTTACTCTGTGACTTCAAGTGGACGACATGTTTATGTTACTTGAATGACGTGATTGTTTTATTACTCTTGTTTGAAAGTCATGTTCGTCACCTTTCGTCCTTTGGCGCTTTCTCGCCGTGTCGAACTGAAATAAATGCAGCTTTGGTCGCCGCGAACTTAAAATACTGCTTGGCCATTCGGTGAATGTTACCGGCGTCCAGACCGATTCCGATAAAGTTCGCGCTGTCAGTGCTTTTCAATCTCCCCGCTCACCCAGTGACATCCGCTGTTTTATAGGACTTCTTAACTTCGCCGTTTCGTCCCGAAATTTGCAGCAGTCGCTCGCCCTCCCACTAATCTGCTGAAGAAGGGCGTTGCTTTCTCTTGGGGGCTAGAGCAGACTAACGCTTTCTCCAGCCTCATCGCTGTTCTCACCAACCTTCATGACCTGGCCCATTTCAATTCCTTTGCCCCGACGGAACTTCACACCGACGCCAGTGGCCACGGGATTGGCGCCATTCTTGCACAACGACAACACGGTCAACACTGCACGATTGTGTACGCCAGCCGCCTCTGTACTCTCTGGACTCGGGCTGGATCTCCTCCGGGTCTATTCGACTCAATTCGTATATGCGCCTGGAGAAGATTGTAGATTAAGTATTTCCTCAACGCATGAGGTCAATTTCCCGCTGTGAGCACGTAGACTCTTAGTGCGCTAAGAAAAGACTGGACGTACACGTTACAGAAAATGAGCAACCGATTAAAATTTCAGTTTATTTTTGTAGGTTGCGTGCGCACTGTCGCCATGTCCAGATACATTGGCATCTGGGCACCTGGTCACGCCTTCCTTCCTGGCAACGAGAGTGCGCATGTGCTCGCCCGAGCTGCAATTTTCCTGGCGCTGTCGAAGGAAGAGGAGGAAAAAGAAACAGAGGGTGCCTGCGCGGCTCTGTACTCTTACACCTACACCGTACACAAAGAACACTGCCACCATCTCACCCAACACTCAACAAGGTCGAAGCTGTGTCATGGCGTCAGCTACAAACTCATACGTATCTTAACTTCTACCACAAACACCTGTTCTTCCCCATCCGCTAACCAGATAAATATCTCACCTGCCAACAGTACAGCTACACTACATCATTCAGTTTGGGCCTGTACAACACCACCTGGCAACGCTCCACCTATAAATCTCCCCACTCCGTCCTCCTGGGAATAAGCCTTGGCCAGAACAAGCCAACCAGTCAGCGCCAACTGATCGAGCGGGCCGAGAAAATAGCGGTGGCGAACGGGACTCTGGGTTTAGAACCCTTTTATCTTTTCTTGAGACCGCTCTCACCAGCATCAATCCGCAAGACCAGCGACAGCTGCTCTAGCGGGCCTGCAGGATAGCGGCGGTACATCCTAGATGGAAGGCTCTACTCGGGAAGGAAGCTGCAAACGCAATAAAAGTTTTTCATCCATCTGAAATGTATGTTATTACAGCGGTCTGTTATGACCCCAGAAAAGTAACTGGTAATTACACAACAGTAATCGATTACTTGTTGCCAAATTTAAGCTTCGATTGAGGAAAACGCAAAAAAAACTAGAAGGCCTTTCAGGTATGATCTGGATCAAATTCCATCAGAATATGCTGTGGAAGTGAGGAATCGATTTCAAGAATTAGGTCTAGAAGAGAGAGAGAGTCTGAAGTTATGTGGACTGATGTTCGTGATATAATACAAGTTGCTACTAAGGTAGTTCCAAAGGTAAAGAAGTGCAAGAAAGCAAACTGGTTGTTTGAAGATGCTTTGCAAATAGCCGAGGAAAGGAGGATGGCAAAAGTTATGGATGAAAGAGAAATATACAAGGTTCTCAATGCGGATTTTCAGAGAATAGCAAGGAGAGATAAGAATGCCTTCCTGAACATACAGTGCCAAACAGTTGAGGACAACAGCCAATCGAGGAACCCAAGAGCTCTGTATAAGACAATCAAAGATATCAAAGGAAGCTTCTGCGCTAAGCTGGGCGTGATAAAGGACAAACGAGGCAGGGACCTCACTTAGCGTCAGAGATAAAGAAGAGGTGGCGAGAATACACAGAAGAACTGTACAAGAAGCACCCGGATGTGCAAACCCATCATAAGACGGTTGTGATCAGTGACCTCGAGCCGGGTATTCTGAAGAGTGAAGCTGAATGGGTCTTAGTCAGCCTTGCTAAGAACAAAGCTAGCCGAATTGATGGTATTCCAGCTGAGTTGCTTCAAAACCTTAATGATGACGCTGTTAACGTTCTGTATACCTTGTGTCTTAGCAAATTTGGACAACCCTGCAGTGGCCACAGGATTGGAGGAGGTCAGTTTACATCCCCATTCCAAAGAAAGGCAATGGCAAAGATTGTTCCAACTAGCGCACGATCGCGCTTATTTCGCATGCTAGCAAGGTGATGCTAAAAATTCTCCAAGGTAGGCTGCAGCACTATGTGGATCAGGAGCTCCCGGACGTACAATCTGTGTTTCGCAAGGGAAGAGGAACTAGAGACCAGAATGCTAACCTTCGTTGGATCATGGAGAAAGCAAGAGAGTTCCAGAAACCCATGCATACTTCTACTTTATTGATTAGGCGAAAGCGTTTGACTGCGTAGATCACAACAGATTGTTGCAAGCTCTCCAAGAGACGGGAGTTCCAATTCATCTCATCTGTGACCTCAGGAACCTGTATGAAGGACAAAGAGGCCACAGTCAGAACTGAGCATGGTCTTACTGGTTGGTTCCCGATTGAGAAAGGATTTAGACAAGGCTGCATACTGTCGCCCTGCCTATTAAACCTGTATGCCGAGAGCATCATGAGGAAGGCCGGTCTGGACGAGTCTTCAGCTGGTGTGAAGATTACTGGAAAACGTATCAACAACCTTAGATACGCGGATGATACCACGTTAACGGCAGAAAGTGAAGGGGAACTCAAGAGACTTCTGATGAGCGTACAAGAAGAGAGTGAGAAGTTTGGGCTTAAACTGAACATTAAAAAGACAAAGACCATGGCGCCTTGCCATATCAAGTCCTGGAGCATCAAGGGACAAGAAGTGGAAGCCGTGACAGATTTTCTGTTCTTGGGCTCCAAGATTACCTCGGAAGGAGACTGCAGCCATGAAATTAGGAGACGCCTGCTTCTGGGAAAGAGAGCCATGGCTAACAGAGACATCAGACTGCCAACCAAGATCCGTATAACTCGTGCTATGGTCTTTCCAATTGTGATGTATGGATGCGAGAGTTGGACTTTGAAGAAGGCTGACCGCCGAAAAATTGACGCGTTTGAATTGTGGTGCTGGAGCAGACTCTTAAGAGCTCCTTGGAGTGTCAGAAGATTAAATCAGTCGATATTGTCGACCATAAACACTGACTGCTCATTGGAGGGTCAAATTCTAAAGTTAAAGCTCAGCTACTTTGGTCATCTAATGAGAACAGAGGAGTCGCTGGAGAAAGATTTGATGTTGGGAAAGGTTGAGGGTTACCGGAGAAGGGGTAGGCAGCGAACGCGATGGTTAGATGGCATCCTCGAGGCGCTGCAGATGAAGTTATGTGATGTTAGGAAGATAGTGAGAGACCGGAAAGCGTGGCGTGATATGGTCCATTGTGTCACGAAGAGTCGGGAACGACTGAACGACTGAACTGAACTGAACTGAATCGATTACTATTGCAGTACCTTTCATCGGACTTAACTGTCGTAAAACAAACTCGCTCATACTGCAATAAACTATAGTGCGCGGGGCTTTCTCGAACTTTTTTTTACAAGCCGTTAATTTTGAACAGGAGTTGTTTTTCAAAGTTTTCGCCAGTGATTTTGCAACATTTCATTGTGAACACATCATACCCTACACTGAACACTCCTTTACAATTAAGCCATAAAGAGTAGACCGGTGTTATACAGTACGAACACCTTGCATAACCGCTAGCAGTCGCGTAGTCTTATCATGTTTGTTAGTTTATGATCCTCGCCGCAGTGGCTCAGGGGTTAGGGCGCTCGACTACTGAAACTAAAGGTGCAAAATCGATTCGCTTCCATGGCGGCCTCTTTTCGATGAATACGAAAAGCAAGGCGCCCGTGTACTGGGCGATAGCAGTGCAGATTAAAAAAGCAAAGGTGGTAGAAATTACCGGAGCTCTTCACTTCGACGTCTCTCCTAGCCTGTCTCTGAAGACTTCTGGCGCTGCATAGTTTAACACACGCACGCACACACACACGCACGCACGCACGCGCGCGCGCGCACACACACACACAAACACACACACACACACACACACACACACACAC
>JAJIZL010034232.1:0-24814 GCA_023969395.1 Amblyomma maculatum
ATATATATATATATATATATATTAAACCGACCTCCATGCTGTGTGCAAATGCACTGAAACTGCTAAATCTTTTTGCGAGTGTTATTTCGAGCGTGGTATGCTACACGTGTGGAGCATCTACCTTGGGGAAAGTGGAAAAGTGCCAAGGCCATTCGTGCGTTCTTTGCGACGTTCGAGAATGCCTTAAAGTAAGTCGACTGTCAAGTTTAAAGTGTTGACTTTGTATATAGCGCCCTGTTACAAAAGCATCAGCGCGGGAATGCATTTATTTAATAACGTGCGTATTCATATTTCATTGCAGAGTAACGGAAAGTAAAAGGCTTCTGGTGATAACATGTGATCAGAGATTTTCAGGGGATGTCAACGGTCTATAAGACGAAGTCAGGAGGTCAACTTGTCAGTCCTGATTGAGGATCACATTTACTATATCTGTTAAAGCCTTCCAGAGTGCGAAGAGATCACAGCTTCTTCCTTTGTAGCCTAGCTCTACCCATTTTTTGTTTCTTCAACAAGGCATTGTGCAGCAAATCTTAACAATAGCGTCTCTTTTTCTTTACCTTCTTGTCAGGATCGACATCGGGAGCAAGGAGCTCGGAAGCGCTGCTGGTCGTTGTGATATGCACCGCTTTCTCGGTGGCAAAGTCGGCGTCTCCGGGCTCACGAGGCTCGGCAGCCAACAACGTCGAGCCTCCGGAAAAGGTATGAGCCCTCACGCCCCTCTTGCGTTCTATAAAGAAAAACTATTGTCATTAAACCTGGCGTTTCATCTACATGCACCAGGCACAACAAGTTCATGGGCCATGAAAGGTTCATTAAATACGAACGCCGTAGCGACCACATCGTCAAGGTGCAGGCTTGGTGAGACTATACTCTACGATAAGAGGTAGTCAAGGATACCTGCAGTAGTCTGCGATTCGCTAACGAAGTTACCTTTCTAAGACATTCAAGAGACGAATCATAATGCGTCATAAATGATCCATACAAAAAAATTAAAACGGTGGATCTGAAATTTAATATGCAGAAAACTAAAGTTCGACAGCCTCAGAAGGGAAGAAAAATTTACAATAGATAGTGAGGCGATGGAAGCAAGGTAATAGGATAACATGTCTACTTAGGACATCGCTAATCCGGAGAATGAGTTTGAAATATTCAGAATGATTACAATGGGGTGGCGCGCGCACTTTCCAGGTACTGTCAGACAGTGAACGTACGTTTACTTGTGTCCAGTATTAAGAAAACAGTATTTAACGGCAGCTGTATTTTATCAATACTCCCTTGTTGGACAAGGGACGTCGAGGCTAACCAAAAGGGTCGAACGTGAATTGAGGACAATGCTCGAAGTTATGAAAACGAAAAAAGCCGAACGTCAACAGACACGAAGAGAGCAGCGTAGATCAAAGAACAAACGCGTGTTAATGCCACTCTATGACTGAAATAAAGAAGAAATAAGCATGAGCACCGGGGCGTGTGGTGCGAAGGCAAGGTAACCGATAATCGTTAAAGGTAATGTATACGGGCTTATAGGAGAAGCTAATCGCGTACAGGGACGGCAGAAAGTCAAGCGGGTGGATGACCTTTGGCAGTCAGCAGGTTTTGAGGATCATCTGGCCTCTGCCGGCATTGGCCTTCACTCTACAGTGGACGCAGTTAGAGTAGTAGCAGGGGTGGTGGTGATGGTGGAAGACTGTCTTCTGCAGACGCATTCAAGGCACAGCGGTGTGTTGTGAAGGTGTACATTAGTTAAAAAAAAAAAGTAAAATAAAAAATAAGGCTGCATCTCAGACATGCCGATCGTTCTAAAGTGCAACGGTG
This sequence comes from Amblyomma maculatum, assembly GCA_023969395.1. Taxonomy (NCBI): domain Eukaryota; kingdom Metazoa; phylum Arthropoda; class Arachnida; order Ixodida; family Ixodidae; genus Amblyomma; species Amblyomma maculatum. The sequence continues at coordinate 1,813 of JAJIZL010034232.1, forward strand.
TTCTGCTGTTCACTTATTTTCAAAGCCTTTTTAAGGGAAATAATTTTAAAAAAAATGTCATATTTTTCAATAATCGATACTGGTAGGAGCTTTGTTAAAGCAGCTTTGTAAAACGGCTGTCGCTCGATATAATAAGGCTATGTCACATAATGATGATTGTATGCATGATGTGTTCTTTGCGCCTGCTTGTCAAGCTAAGCCTACCTAATAATGAATTATTAGGGTTGCTAAAGGTTTTTTTTTTCTTTTTTAAAGTTTTCTTTTTCCTAAAATTAGGCCCAGGAAAACAAAGAAGTTCACCATGTCTAAAAACTTTTTTATCCCGTTTAAACCGCCTAGATACCCGAAATGCGAAAGAAGCATGCAAGCCCATTTCACGATTGGCTCCTCGAATCTGGGGGGTTACCACGCCACTACAGACTAATGTATTTTGACGTTATAAATTTTTCTTGTAAAAACATAGGACCCCGGCATGGTTAACATTTTCGTTTTTTGTTCTCCGTGTGAAACAGAACGCAGGGTTAAATAGAATGAAGCCATCACGCGCGACCAACTCAGTAAAGTAATTTAATTTTTAACAGCTCACTTTGTTGCATATGTGACCTCATCATCGCGCCGGGAGCAGTCAGTACATATCAAGAGTAATTGCTGATGGGGTGCCAATGAAATGCGCTATCATTTAAGTAATAATTGGTCACCTTGCAATTAAGGTGCATGTTGCAAGGTATTGAGTTCGACGGCCTTTTGTTTGAATGGGCTTTAATGCAATGCGGACTAGTTTAATTTTGTTTTGCTTCATTTTAACTGGTAAGCGTTGAAACAGCGGAAAGCTGAAGCTAAGAGGTCCATGCAGAGCAGGAACACTTATGCATAAAATCTTCACATTTCATGCACTAGTTATCAAGTTAGTGTTTTAATGTCTCACTCTGGCCTATCAGACCAACTCTTTGTACTGGGTCGCCCCGCTTTTTATCGGCGCGAAATCAAGCTGTGTATCCGAATCGCTTAATAAACCTGTTGGATCGGTCGATTCCGGCACGCAATAGCTGAAAGACGCTGCCCGATAATGCCGCAGAGACGACTTAAGCTCATTATTGTGCCGAGTTTCTCAGAAACAACGTTTGAGTCTCGGATGCATAAATAAATCTTTAAGTCATCAGTTGGGTGCGATTATGACGTTATCACGGCGTTCTTCTTCATAAAGAAACAAACAAGCACATAGTTAAAGGTGTGCTACGGAGAGAATAAAAAAGGAGATTTCTAATTACTCGAAGCTTCTTGATACCTAAGGGAGGCCGTGGCGCAATTCGATTTCGACATCAGCTGAAACGGTAACATAAGCTTAATTAAACCTTCAACATATCAAGGTGTACATCGGCTAAGCTTAAGTAGGCTTGCTATGGTCCCGGTATGAATTGTTCGGTGATTTCGCGGTGAGATGCCTGTAAAGAGCAGATAAATCAGAACTGAAAGACTAGCTGTTCATTTCTATTTCATTTCCATAAGCCTTTGGGTCGTTAGCAATCCCCAGCTTCAGCCGGATGGATTTCTCAGCCACTGTCGACACTCCCCTGCGGTCTTTTCTATCGATTTTCAATCCTACATCTATTACACGGTTGTCGTCCAGAACGAGACTGAGTGGGTATTGACAGCGTCTGAATGTAGGATAAATAAATTTGCTCGCTTGAGAAGAGCATTACTAGATGCTGTGGTGACATGTTTCTGATCATTATGAGCATGAGATCGATAGCACAAATAGTGAAATTATTCTTTACAAGAAGCAGCTAAGTCCTCTCTTTTCTTAAAAAAAAAAGAAAAAAAAAAGCTCGTAATTCGGGGATATTTGCATGCTAAAATACGACGGCTATACCTATACGAGTCACATCATAAAGGAGGCCTTTGTGCACCGCTGTTCATGATGATAGAAAAGAGATTAAAATAATTTACCTACAGAAAGGGTCACCTCACCTTAGGGACCACGCTTCCTCAGCAATGCAAATAAAGTAATACAGGAAATGCGATATTGGAATAAACTCATAATGAATAATGGTATAGATGACATGAAATGAAAAACAAATGAAATGATGCGACATTAAAGGCAAGGAGACGCGACGGACGTGAATTCTACGTCAAGAAAGAAGGCCGATAGCGAACGGATTGAGTGAAAAGCGTTTATTTCCTGATATGGGACAGTCGCCAGCAAAAGTTTGCTAGTCGCGTATACTCGGAAATTAATCGTTTGTAGCGTGGCCCAGTCATCGGCTGTGGAGTAGCCGATAGAAAATGCGCACCCCCATTCTTCCTCCAATATATCATCGTTCTTTATCTACAATTTATTTATCGTTTTCATTCCCTTCCCCGTGTCCCCATAGTGTCGAGTAGCAGGCTAGGGCCACGCTGTGGCTGGTCATCCAGCCCGCTTTTCTAGTCATTGAACCGTATTTTGTTTTCTTGCTCTATGTTACTGCTCGCTCAGGTTTGATGCAGCTAGCGTGTATGCTGGAGCAATTTTTCCCAGCACTTTTATTTCACACTTTCATTTCCCATAACCATTTCCTGCCGACTGTTTTTATCAAATAAATAAATAAACACACAAAACAACAAGATCAGTAAACAAAAAAGCAAAATAATCGAGAAACAGGGATACTGCGGCCCTGCGCAGGGAAAGCAATGTCTGGCACACATAATTGTAGTGGAGCGCAACTACGCCACCGAAAGAGTGTTTTCGCTGCGCACCGGCAAGGCGGGGCGTTTCTACAGCATAGACTCCGAATTGCTGCAAATGTGGATTGTAATCTTATCGAGCTAAAAAAAAAAAAAAATCTCGCTTGATAAAAAAGAGTTCACAAATAATTTCTTCGCGCAGTGACCCAGTGGTTTTTAAATCTGACGAGAACGCATACATTACGACGTCTTTCTGCATAATCTCTCTAGTGCATCTATTTATACTTCGAAAAAATAATGCCGGAAGACGCCTGCATACAAAAACATGCATCTCGCGAAACCGTCATATATGAGTAGCGTGGAAAAAGAGCCCCCAATTTCATCTCTGGAAATAAAAACAGAGAATGAGTCCATCCCTATCTTTCAAGCCACAGCAATGGGCCGGAATACAACCCTGCATTTTGTTCATAATTTCATTCGCCTTTGAAAGCTTTAATAGTGGAGCTTCATGCTTTAATAGTGGAGCTTCATCTTGTGATCACCCAAGGTGCGCAATACTCTTGTCCTTACTGCACGACCGATGTTAAGGGCACGAGTGCCGAGTACACGTGAATGTTGTTGAATATATTTTAAGACGGCTGCAATTTTTACCACATCGGATAAAAAGCGTTCGTCTAAAGTGAATTTCCGCACAGAGTCGTGCTTATCCAACGATCGCCGCATGTTCCGAAGACAAACAGCGCCGCTGAAGACATAGAAGGAACTGCACGATGTTGTTCAACCAGTGGTAGTAGGTTATAACATTCTATTAAGCTGAAGCGTGGCTGTGCGGAAACGGCTGATACGGAGCACCGCCACTTCGCTTTCAGGTTCTATCTCCGCAGCCCCGAAAGCACAGACATAGGTCCGAAACAGGAGCTCTGTATAGGCGCAGAAAACGCATGAAAACGGAACCCAAAAGGACAAGCAACAAGATGGCGGTGTGTGCCGAGTGCAAGCCCCCCTTTTATCGCCCTACTGCACGTCTAACATGGGCCGAGAGCTAGGCTTCTGGGTAGGAGTTAGACTGTGACGCGATGGGGATCCCAAGGCGCCGACTTGAGTGAGAGCACTTACCGAAACGAATCTAGGACCTTGAAAGGTTCCCCGCACTGACGACGCAATGGCCGCAACACGGTGCACCTCCTGCACAAGGCATCCGCATAACTTCCACTATGCCGGTCACAGCAAAGCGTCTTAACATAACCTGTGTGCAGGAGAACGGAAGTCCCCGATACAGACAAGTGTTGCAGGCAGGTAAATACAAGCGTGCACTCTACGAGAAATTAAGTTCGAATGAGAGATGTTGGTGCTTGCAGCGTGTTTGGCTGTTCCTAATGTACTGCATCACCTTCAGCGGATATATACCCTCGTTACTCAAAAAAAAAAAAAAAAACTGTGTAGCATCCTGACGTCATCCATGGGCTAACCATTTATTTGTTTCGCTCTTGCTTATCTCAGAATAATTTACGGTGAGTTGTCCTTTCCACGGCCACGTGTCCAAGCCAGTTAATGTCGGCTGTTTTTTTTTTTTGTTTTTTTATTTTTCTACGCGTACACCCTCTGTGAAAAATAAAGAAGAAAAACATGGAGCCCAAGGCGGATTTCCTCCGAGCCGCACTGTGGAGATCGTAATGGTTCAGCAGTGTTGTAAATCTCCTGGTGTTAAAAAGAGAATAATTGGCCGTGACTTCTCCAATGGGAGTTGCGCTAATGTTGGTACACAATTTCGGCGTTAACGCGTGCTGCTCCCCAAACTTTTGTAAAAGGTCTACATTTCAACGCCATCGCGTAAGTCCCCTCATAGTGAAGCTCTACATTATGGTAAAATTGTGAAAATAAAGGCTGTGAAATAGAAAGCGTTCCTGTTCGCTTCCTTACCCACCGTTTCAAATGCGTTTTGGTATAATAAAGCAGTTTCTACCCACATTGCAAGATATTAAAGTCGTGGGCCTGGCATAATTCGTACTCGGAGGCGGCATTTTTTCAAGCGTTGGGTAGCGTGCTAATGTATGCAGCGGTACGCGCTCTCAGACGCAGAAAAACAGGGGCTTTTTAAATGGAGACATAACTCGGAGATCTGCTTAAGCGAAACGAAGTGTACAGAGCCTGAGAAATTATCTGGCAGTCAATGATGCATTGAAGCCAGCTGTGGTATCCGCTGCCTGACACAATGGCTCTCAGTTGATGCCGGTGATATCACAGGCATACCTTATCTTATAGTGAGACATCTTAGTAAGGCGTTAAGTTACGGCCACGAAGTAAGACGACGTAAGCCGACTGTAGCGCCTCGCGACTCGCCGATAACATGGCGCAGCCATCACACGCTCAGCGTTTTCCACCGGTCTCTCCCTTCAATGTTCTTCTCCCGCGTATAGCGCCATTGTACACACTTCCTATATTTCAGTACCCCTCCTCGCATATACGATTAGGCCAACAGTGTTTACTGACGTTGCGTGCATAAAGAAATGCAGCGGTGGTAAAGATAGATTCATACGCCTGACTATCGATCCTTGCATGCCCGCGCACCAGATGTCACGTGACTTTTCATTTCATCTGCTTGAGTTTCGCGTCTGAACCGCGATTGTTGGTGAGCATATATCATGACAAAATACTACTTGCATGCTTAATCCGACTATCGCCACCTGCAAAGATGAAGGTCGGAGTAGATTAAATGAATCGAATTGGACAGGAACGCGGCGTTTCTCCCTATGCGCGCTATGTGGACCGGCCGCACGGCTCTCGCAGAGGGCAACTGGATGCCACGCGACGATAGCTCCACGTTCTGATAGTACGTCGTAGGTGAGGGAAATCTCAAGCTGAACAAGACGGGCAGAATACTCTCCGTGTACACTAAAAATGTCGATTTTGCTTGTAGAGAAAGCTCGCTGTGTTGCTGAGAAAACTAATGTTCATGTCCCCGGAACCCGTCCACATTGAAAGCGATTTCTATGACGCTTTCGTGATAGAGCTCTCCGTCCAATCGGAGGTGCCGCGGCGAAGAGCACAAACGAGGGCAGGAGCCGAAACTAACCTGTCGGCCCAGAGTCGGGTTAGTTTCGGTCGGGCCGACTAGCGAAAGTGGAATATCACGTGGCGTTTGGTCCGCGGCCCTCGTACGCACCCTCGTGTGAATGAACCGTTCATGAGCGAGAATAGCAGGAGTCAACCCAGGGTGGACCGACGACGAGAAACTTTTAAAACAGGCGTAGTGTAAATAGGAGCACGCGCTTCAATAAGCTGCACGCGGCCTAGAGAAGTACTTCGCTTCTAATGGGGAAAAGTCAAACTTTTTAAAATATCTTTTAAAATAACTTTTTAAATTTAAATAAAATAAAATAAGCAAGGTCGCAGGCTGCACGCCTGAGACTTCGCAGCCACATGACTTGCGATGCATCCCTGGCATTCTCTTGGTTTGTCCGACCGCCTATTAGTTAAGACTTCTGCTGTGCAGAAGCCAGAATTTGCGGCGCGGGCATTTCGTGAGTGACAATTGTCATTATGCACTGCATTTTTTGCGAACAGTCAACGGTACAGTGTCATATCGCCGTGGGTCGTCTGAAAGCGTCAACAGATATTTCGGCTCTAAAGCACTTCTGAATTCAATCGAAAAAGCGACAAACACCCCTGGGGAAAGCGTTAATGGTGGTTTGAAGGAATTAGTGTGTTAAACAATTACTATAAGGGCTTAAAAAAACAGATTTGCTTAAAAGCGTGTCACAATGCACGCTTAAAAGCAGCACACTCCAAGGGAGAAATGATCAATTGCTTCCATACTATTAATGCAGAAAAAAAAAGAAAACGAAAGGTATGATCAAAAGGGGGATTCTAACTGCTATTATAATCTTTCTAAAATAGAACGCTCTCCGACTGCTCCACAGTAGCAACGATGGGCACTGCTAAATGTGTTCTTCTCCGTTCACACGAATATTCCATTTTCGCTATGTGTAAATCTCGAACGCCTGCAGTGTACCGTTTACAGCTGTAATACAATAAAAAATAATAACTTTTGTGGGTGTGGAGACAATTGACCGTTGAGTTCAACGGGCGGTTGTCTTAGTCCATGACAGCAGTGACCATGGCTGCGGAACGTACCAGGTCGACTTAAAGCCCTTGAATACGAAGATATAGCATCAAGGTCCTCGCTATTCTGTATGTGTTACGTGTATGACTTCCCTGATTTTCTGTCAGGCCTACGTTGTGGGACAGCGTTACACGCATTACAGTTGGCAAGATTGCCGACGCTGATATGGAGAAAGGTTTTCAGTAGGTCTCCAATGGTTTTAAGGTTTTCAATGGTCCGACAGTTCAAAAATCCTGTTGCTGTCTAACTTTCTAGTTACATTGGGACCATCTTCTTCCGCTGAACGAGCACTGTATGGCGTCTTGGCGCAGGTGGTGAACCCCGGCGAGAGCCTGAGCATTCCGTGCTTCCTGGAGACACCTGGCGGCAGCGTGCAGTGGATGCGCAACGGGCACCCCGTGGTGCTGGACGTGGGAGGCGCCGGTGGCGCCAGCCGACGCCAGTGGAACATCTCTCGCGACGGCACCGCGGCGCTCACCATCACTCAGGTGACGCGCGCCGACGACGGACTCTGGGAATGCCGAGAGTTCGCTGACGACGACTCTGTGCGCCGGGTCACCAAGGTGCTCAAGCTGGTCGTCACAGGTGAGTGCTCATGGCACAAACTTGGAGGAAAAATTACGATATTTACACCATTGCAATGCGATTTTTTGAACCACTTTACTGACAAGGCACTTCGCGGTACATTGAAACCAGGCTTCGATTATAGCGCGAAGTTTTCTTTTCTATCGTTTTTGTTTTCTTTTCGCTGCTCGCCAATATAGCTCTATCAGTAAGTTCACGGGTTCTAAGGTGAAACCAGCTTTGGGGCACCTTCGGGGCCTTATTAAGAGGTGAGGTGAAAAACAAAAATTGGCCTCAGCTAGACCAGGATATACGTAGCGAAAACATGTGTACTGGCGCTGGGCTGCCTACTACTCTCCAATCCAATCTAATCCAATCCAGTGTAATCCAATCTGGTCTAATCCAACCCAATCCAGTCCAATCAAGTACAGTTCATTCCAGTGAAATACAATCCACCCAATCTTGTCCAATTCAATCCAAACCTGTCCAATCCAATCCAGTCCAATGTTATCGAGTCCAACCCAATCCTGTTCAATGCTAAGTACACGCTCGCCCGAAATGCGCCGCTGACAATAGCATATCAACATCACTACTATCATCCTCACGCTAGAGAACGACAATTAAGATGCGCTACTCACTAAGTCTAGCTATGTTGTTGTTGCATTAAAGGCGAGACATCTTCTGGTTGCTTCTTGATTGCCAGATTTCGCAGTGAGCGCGCGTCATCCACCAGCTGCAGCGGTTGCTAAGCGACGCCTCTGTGCCTCCCGCCAAGCGAAACTCTTCGTTCGTGGCCAATGCAGCTTTCTCTACAAAAATAAATGGCAGTGAGGGAAGACTTGATAGTGGCACAGTGCAGCAATGGACGACAGCGCGGTGGCGGCAGCAAGCGACAACGGCATCTGACGAGTCGTCCGTGATTCTTCACGTTGTGTTAAATTAGATCGCGCATGGTTAAAGTTATGATCTCCCTTATGATCTGGAGCTCGCGTTATAACCGTAATTTTTTTTTCTTCGTTGTCGGGTTATTTACATGTAAATACAGTACCATTCAGGGACAGACAGATGATAGCGCACAATTTCGAAGACTAGGAGACATGAAAACACTGTCCCGTGTAAAACTGGCGGTAGCAGTCTGGGCATTCGTAAATGATCGAGAAAATGACTCTGAGGCGAGAGCTGGGCACCGACTTTTTTAAAGCCGCCTTATGAGATGCTCATTGGTTGCAACTATACACCGCAGACGCTTCTTACAAATAAAGCGCTAGATGACCTCCGACTCAGCACAGCCGCAGACAAGCTCCCTTGCTAAAAATGCTACATTTATTTTAAAGTTATGGTATACTCTGTAGGCATAAATTGTTCTACCCTTAAGCGCTGTGTTCATTGTGGAGACAGTGAGCTGCAAGTAATGATTCAGGTGTTATCTTCCTTTCAAATATATATATATATATATATATATATAAAGACAAGTTTTAAAGGCAGATATGTGAAATTCGGCGAAGGAATGATATGATGCTGCGCTGGCTTATTTTCTGCAGTTTGAACTAGAATCTTCGAAAAGTAAAGGCCGCATTGTGTTGTTCAAGTAGACTGACATCACAACGCCTGCCTCTGATACGAAGTTTCTCGGAGGCTTGCGCCTTCATTTTTAGTTTCTTTTCCAGTCTGGTCATAGCATTCGCCAGCAAAATGAAGGAGCCTGCCTGTCTTCGTAATTGATGTGCTTTTACGCGGCAAGAAGGACGTAAATACTTTAGGTCACGGCGCAGTGAAGCTGTAAAATTAATTTCGCCCCGGCGGGTTCTTGAGAGTGCACTAATATCTTGGTACGTGAACGTTTCTTCCTTTATTTTCGTTTAAATTTGTCGACGCAGAAAGAACAAGGTGCATCTGCTGACAGCCATAAAACCAGTAGCAGGACGTCGTAACCTGGGCTACCTCGGCGTATAAACGAAATAAAACTGGCTCCGGTAGGAATAGTTACGAAAGCTGCAACATCAGTTGGCGAGCTGCATGAGGGCTTTAGTGACGCAGTACGTAACCATTTTCGTTGCTGATGACATAGCCAAGTCGTGAGCCAATTACGCTGATCGCAAAAGTCTGTATCGAGAGGAAGAAGCCAACTAAGAACCGGAACGGGCACCACACGACGGCTCACCTCTGTTTCGCGGGCTTCCTAGTGTTTTCTCGTGTTCCCTGCCTACATTTTTCCTTTCTTTCCCCTTCGCGAGTGCCCCAGCGTAGAGAAACTAAAGGAACACAGGAGGACGTTACGTCATCTCCTAGACCGTCGCTACGACGGAATGGAATCAAGAATGGCAGAAAAGGAAGGAGACGTCGCTTTGACTTAATTGGGTCAGGATAATAAGGAGTATATTCGGGAAGCTTTGGGAGCGGGAAACTCAAGAGTATGTTTACTCTGCGAGTAATGGAATGGAGCAAATGCGCGGCGGGTCTCCGATTCCAGTTCGGCTGACAGACGTGCTCTTTCGTGTGTTTACTCTTTTTCGGTCATTCTTTTCCTCGGTGGGGAGCACGCGCGGAATCTGAGAGCTCGCGGGAAACAAAGGGGAAATGGAAGTGGACGAAAGAGCGGCGTGCGGACCTGATTGGGACGAGGCCGAGATAAATTAAAGACCTTCCCCCTCTTCCTTCGGCCGCCGGAAAGGGGAAACCTAAGAAGTGCGCACTCAAACGGAGAGGTTGGAAAGCACGCTTCATTGTACTTCGCGCTCCCCAAGTGCGCGATCGACAGTTCGAGTTTTGCCGGACCCGTGGCCGCCGTTGCGCGCGGCGCTGAAGCGTCGGATTGTCGCTGCTCGAAAGAAAAATTTCCAAGCCATGCGGAAGCTCATGAAGACCACTTGTGGAGATCTGCGAAGCCCGATAAAAACAGGGTAGGGTCCAATTTAAAAAAAAAAAAAAGAAAAGTTACTTTTATTGTAAGCAAGCTTTAAAGTAAATTATTTGCAAAAAACGTTTTGAAAAATTATTTTACTGTTTTCACAGCGCTGGGGCATTTCATTTCTAGTCCAAGCTTCTGACCTTTGCTTCCCAGTATTCAAAGAAAAACTGAGGCGCATTCTTTCTTTTCTTGTTGCGTGAATTCGAGATTTGTGAACGTACGATTTGTGCTTTCAAGTGTGTAAGCCACAGTTTTCAAAACGTCGCGATAGCTTGCGTGCTATCATGCGTATTTGCCTGCTACTGTTTTTTAGACTTTATAAGAAAAAAAATTGTGTATGTTAAGTTTCTAATGCTATTGTGCGATACTTTCAGCGTAATATATACACGCCGCCAACATATGAATATGGGACGTCAGTATGCCGTTGTCGAATAGTAATTTATATGTGCAGTGCTCCGATGATCAAGAGGTACAGCACTTTAAATATTGTGACTTCGTTATCAGACTTATTTTCCTTCTCGTTGGAGACATGGGAAATGTGCATAAGGCCAATTGGAGTGAGAGTTTAAAGACGCGGCTACCGGAAGCCGCTGCTGGCAAGGGCTTCGTTTTAAATGTGCTATGTAAACCCCAGTTACTCTCAAATTCTTCCTCTTTGCAAGCACGCCTCTAGCAGATAGTAGTTTGCTGGTGGCATGGTCGGGCATTGATATGTCGGCCGTTACATGACCCAGCACTTCAAAAAGTGAGCAGTTCGACGCTGTCGAGCATGGATATCTAGCGTTAGTCGACTTCGGTTATAACAAATATGCATATAATTATTCGTTATAACCGAGTTCGCGTGATTTGCATGCATCTTTGTTATAACCAAAGTCGCATGTTCGTTATATCCGATGTCACGTGGTATGCTTGCATAGTCGTTATATCCGACGTCACGTGGTATGTGTGCATCGTCGTTATAACTAAGGTCACGTGTTGGTTATATGCGAGGTGAGGGGTAGATCCAAAAATAACGCAAAACTCGCAAGCTAATCAGTAGAGTTAAAACTCTAACAGTAGCTCAAATGCAAGATGAAGAGTTTGTACAAAGATTACACAGTCATGACTTACGGTTCATAGTCACTATGCAAAGTAGTTTAATTCAGCATCTTTCAGGATAACTTAATGTAATGTAACGGTTAAGTACTCACACATCTAACCGTCTCTTTTCATTTCTATTCCATTAACAACTCTCTTATAGCACAGCAAATTGTAGAAAGCAAACTATCCGTAGCATCATGGACTGGCAGACTCACGCAGGAACATGGCCGATGTAATAATGAGAGCTCTCAAGGGGCGCTATTTCGCCGTCTCAGAGGCCATCTAGCGTAGATATTCGAGTTTAGAAGAGCAGCAAGCGTATTCAGAGAGGAAGTCTCATTATTAAAACAGCGCTAGACTTACGGCCACAGAGAAAGGCCAGATGCGAACACGATCGCTGATATCCTTCCGCGTGTGGCCAATGCACGCTGCATGTTCAGAACGCACAAGCTCTCAACGGCACGCTCTGTAACGCTTGCTATAGGCTGAGTTTCTCTCTCACTGCAACCCTTGAATAGGCGTCTTTGTGGGGGCTACGAGTCTAATAAAACTTCGAAATGGACTTGAAGCTTTTTCCTTCTCGAACAGAGGGCGCTTCTGAAGGCACACGCATGCGCGTCCTCAACGTGTGAAGCATGGTGCGTGGTGTTTCGCGGTTTTGGGGCAGCGGGAAGGCGAATATGATTTGAGGTATGCCGAATTTTGCCTGAAAAGTACCACTCGCATGCAGAACCATCTAGTTTGATCTGTTAAAAAATTTCTAGGCGCAGGTCACCACGCATGCTGTACATCATGCAGGAACTGGCGCCTTATACAGAATTTTACACGAGAAAAATATTATTTCTCCTGACGAGCGTTTATCAAGATTCTGCGTACATTCCCTTCAGACTGCTATAGCCTAGCGCAGGAAACTACAGCCTCGCGTAACGTACTTTTGTTCCTTTGCACTCACGAACCAGAGGAATTAATTCACCAGCATAGAAATTACAACGACGACAGCAGAGTCAATCAGAAAGGCTTCTGTAATCGTATTTACATCGTATTTACTTAGTGTTGGGTGAAGAAAGATGCCATAACTGAAATCACAGTGCGCTTGCTTGATGAGCAAGCCGCGCCCAAATATTCAGTGAGATGTGCTTTTGAACGGAATACTTTGAACACGTTTGTCTCCAGCACACAGCTCAACAAAAACCACACATAAGCGTCACCTTCTCCGAACAAATGGCTGCCTAAGTGCGATCAAAAATTTTTATGGCTATATAGAAGGATTTCTTATTTATTTTTAAGACTAAAACCTTAATAGATCCATTGCGCAAACTTCACTGTGGCGTTGTCGTTGTAGATTCAGTGGTTGTTGTGGAAAAACATGTATGGGCGTCCATTAGAATGGCATCCGCGTACGTAATCACTAACCTCTATGCTGCGCCAGATGTAATCTCTTTCGTATCAAATTCTTGACTTAAACGTTCTTTGTGCAGCGTTTCAGGTGCTGTCGTTCCATTTCGCTTCATGTTTGGCATGAATCTGTAATCAGGTTGGAAGACAGTTTGCGATTGAGATTCAAATCATTTACGTATATACCTCCAATTTTAGACGTGTCTTCTGGCGGGCTAGTTCTTCTTCTGGCGGACCTCTGCCAGATTTTTCCGGAAACCAGACCCCACTTCCGCTTCTTTTGAACACTGTTATCGCCCTAAACCTTTTTTTTTTATTTTTTTTAACGTCGTCATTCGATTGAAAATAAAGGTTTAAGTGGTAACGAAATTAAGCTGTATGGAACGCGATATATACACCAACTGGTTATTATATTACCTGCGTATCAGGATTTTTTTCCCTTTAGTTTTCCTATGGTTCACGCAGCACTTTCCTGGCCCTACAGAGGATCTTGTCACTGCAAGTCCTGCTGATGATTAAAAACTTTCAGCTTGAAAAGAACAGCTTATAAGCCTCGCCAATATCGATCCGACCAGAAATAAATGTATTGCTTTTCTCGAGATCAAAGGCAAAAGAAAGGCTGAAAACGGATTTGTTTGCTCCCACTTTTAAGAATCAGTTGAAAGGTGTAGCGCGCAGCAAAATCGCAATAGCAAGGGCGTCTGATCAGGCTACTATCAGTTCACACCTTGCTGTGCTACAGGAAAGAAGGCGGCACCACGTTTCCTCTCCTAATCTTTTTTTTTTTTTCATGGGCATGTCGAAAGAGGGAGAAAAAGTGATAATGAAAAAAAAAAAACAAGGTGGGGTTGAGTCAGGTTCCCGTATCTGCTTTCCCAGGAAAGCTGTACCGGACTATCCACATGAGTGCATGCGCGTATTCTCGCTGATTTCGTCGCTTTGCTCCGTCATACGGCTCTTATTCACACGGCGGTCGACGCTCGCGCGTTCGCGTTAAAACATTGGGAGGGTGTACGTCGATTTAGAACATTAATACTCACAAAACAGCATGTTAGGAGTCTCTCTAGTGAGCCTGGGAAAGTCAGCAAAAACGTTTTATTCAATAACCGTGGCCCTCCGCCCGTATAGTAATGATGCAGGGAATGCGGCAAATATTGAAATTATAGGCCGGTAATTCTAGCATAGTGGAGAAGGGCCACAAGCATATTTTCGCCAGTACTCTTGGAGTAGGCTAAGCTCCTGTAAGCAGACACTGCCTTTTTTTTTTTTTTTCATATAAAGACTTTTTGTCTCTTTTTGTGGCCGGCACCTCCACAGTAGGTGGGATGTCAATGGTATTTGTTCTAGTGCCGCATTTTAGATATGTTGCAACTTCAGTGTATCTTTAAGTGTTCGCGATCCTTCTTCCACGCAGGCGCTCCGGAGGAGCCATTCCTGACCCTAGGCGGCGAGAGGCTGCACGATGGCTCGCGCATCACCATCCAGGAGCACGAGGAGGCCGAGGTGGGCTGCGTGGCTCGCCGCGCAGTGCCCGCCGTGCGGCATATGCACTGGATACTGGGCGAGACCAACATGACCGCGTCAAGCCAGCTGTTCGTCGAGTTCTCGCCCCAGGAGGACTCGTACACCACGCGAAGCCTACTCAGTCTGAACGCGTCGCGCGACCTTCACGGCCTTCGACTTTCCTGTCACGTGTACCATGTCTCGTGGCCTACCTCGACGGCGGTCGCTGCCACGCTCGACGTCCTCTGTGAGTGTGCGGCACGTCAGCCATTCAGGACCCAGTTGCCCGCTGACAGCAGTTAACCTTAACTGGTTAATTTCTGTGACCTCCCTGCTCAGTTGCAAATGGGGAAAGTGGCTTGCTTTGGCTGTGCTCAATATCGGGCTACAAGCTTCACGCGCAACACGTGGAAACGCACATGTTACGTGTGTTTCAGGTTTTGCCCGCTATATTTGATTTCACTACGATTTCCAACGTTGACCCATTTACTTCTTCCTCGAGAAAGCTACAAGCCTGGACACTTTTACACTTTGATCTTATCAAGGATAAGCGGGTAATTTACTGTTTGCATAATTGGCTTTTTTTTTTCTAAATAACGCATTTATGGATTAAAAAGCTCGCAGATAAAGAAATCAAATTTCGCAGTAATGTACGACCAACATGTTTGGAAGTAAATATCAACAAACTAAAACTTTAAAATCTGGTTATCCAGAAGCAAAACAGTGTTATTTCTCGAAACTTGTGAGCAAGAAATTACCAGTGTGACTCTGGCGGTTGCCAGGTGGTAATTGGCAGGTGAAACGGTCGGTGGCGGGATGTGTGACGTAACGTGACCACGTAGCATGGGCGAGTTGACAGGAGCTGCTGGTTCGGTCAGCTCCTGTCAAATGGGAGAACGTGATCGGAATCAAACCCGAGATCTTTTATTTAGACAGGCTACCTCGGGGTCAGTCTTACACGTTCGTACGGCTTCTGTTTAGGCGAGAATTGATAAGTCTGTCCGGCTTTCGTTGACATAATGTGGTAGCTCGCAACGGTATCCTAATGAGGATAGTATATATGGGATAAGAAATGCACAGTTAATGGTTTAGTGATTAGACGAGTGCGTGTAAGCGAACGACGATCCGCAAGGGAATCGTATACGGAAAGCATCAACACTGTCGCGTGACACAGGCGGAGCTTAAGCGTCCCTCGAAGTTGTTTTTGTCAATCTCCTCTGCGAATAGACAAAGCAGCGTTTGCTCCGCTAAGACTCGTTTGTGTTGCACCGAGTCTAAAGGAGGAAGACATGGAGAAGTAAGGTTTGGTTTGGTTTAAGGGGTTTAAACGTCCCCAAAGCAACGGAGGCTATGAGAGACGCCGTAGTGGAAGGTTCCGGAAATTTAGACCACCTGGTGTTCTTTGGAGTGCACTCACACCGCACAGCACACGAGCGTCTTGCTTTCCGCCTCCATCAAAAACCGATCACCCGGTCGAGATTCGATCCCGCATCCTCTGTCGAGCGGCCGAACCACTGCACCACCGCTGCGGGGCAAGAGAGAATTAAGGGGAACTTTATAGACATCATTCAAATCGCAACACTATCTTACCAAGATATGGCAGGGAAGACTTTACAGCACACTTTAGTACCGAAGAATAGAAGCGCATAGTCAGTACCCATCTAGCAATTACTTCCAATATTTAATGTCGGCTAATATAAATAGGGACCTGTCAATGCAGTTGTGGCCGCGTCTAAACACAAGCTTCGCTAATGTCGCATGTTTGATAAAAAAAAAAAAAAAAAAACACGTCGATTTCATTTCTTGCAAGTGAGACATACTCCAATTGTTGTTCCATGTTTTTGTGTTTTGTTTTGCTTTGTTTTGTTTTGTTTTTTATCCCTCTGTCGCCTATTCTCCTGTGTTCAGCCTCACACTAAGCTGACGGCGGCGCCTCTCTTCCTTCATGTGCCCGCACAGACGTTCCGTCCTTCTCGATCTCCCGGGAGCCGGGCTTCGGGTTCCCGATCCTGGAGAAGATGCCCGTGTCGCTGCACTGCGCGGTGGACGCGAACCCGCCGTGCGCGCCTCGCTGGCTCAAGGACGACGGGCCGCCGCCAGTGCCGCAGAGCCCCGACGGCTTCCTCAACTTCTCTTCCATCGAGCGCCAGCACGCCGGCTGGTACCGGTGCGCCGCCGTCCACAGCCAGGGGACGTTCGCCTCCTACGGATACTTCCTGAACGTCCGATGTAAGTGCAAGCAAATTAACAAAACGAGTGTATATGAAAGTTTGTTTTCTCGACACGATTGCCGCCAAGACTACAACTAGAGGGGTAAGAAAATAGGAGAGAGAGAGAGAGAGAGAGAGAGAGAGAGAGAGAGAGAGAGAGAGACATATAACTTTATGTTCATCCTTCAGAGGATTTGACAGGGAATCATGTAACTAACTCACGATAGGGAGGGATCCCTAGCCGTCGGCCGGGATCTCCTGCTTGGGGTCGGTAGCCATCAGTGTTGCGTTTCATGCATTTGTGGTCTTTATGTTTTTCTTTTCTGCAACATCAATATGAGCGTACATCCCTTGTTTTCCTTCCATTATGATGATAATAAAGTTTATGCGGACTCTATACTGCTAAAGTTGATAGAAACAGTCGAGAGACTTCAAGTGTGCGTGCTAGCGCTTGAGATTGCCTCCCGATTTTTAGACAAATTATGCCGCAGTCATTAGAAAATGAAACTTTTCCAGGCTGCGTTCGTGTTCCGCACAGTTAGTGGCCATTTGTACGTAAAAAAAAAATTTAAAAAAAAAAACATTTATAAGCGGCCCTGGCTAGAGTTCGGTATTAGAACGGCGGACGCACTCGTCGTTTCCGGCCCGTTGATGCGCATGAACATCGACCGGCTCTCTGGAGGATTTAAGTTCCCGCTCGTCCGAATCTGGGCGTATTATCTCCGAAATGAAAGGACAAAAAATGACCGAACTTATCCGGATTTCTTTCCCGAAAGACTCCCGTATTGCAGTGTCGTAATGTAGAGGCCAGTGAGCTTTAATGACTGCGTTTTGTTTAATCCTCTTCACTCTATGGTTAAAAAAAAAAAAAAAGCTCAAGCTAATCGAGCGCCATCCATAAACTGCTTACTGCGCGCTATTGAGTCCGTCTGGTCTCTCATAACCGCGGTGTCATTTTCAATGTCCAGGAATATCTGTTTGCATTTGTAATTGTCAGATTTCCCAAAGACGTAGCTTTTCTCGTGCCTACAGCGGTGCGCGGCAACTGCGTTCGATCCGTACCTCCTCGGCTCATTCCCTTTAATACACCGCACCGAGGCGCCATTCTCGTTTTAACTACGTGAGGTTTATTTTTTGCAGGCCGTGACAATTTCGAAGCCAAGAGCCGCGCTCGGATCCTGCTGGTACTTGCAGGCTCGACAGTTCGACGAGACGATAGATTGCGGTGCGACACAGGGCTATCTGCGCTGAAATTATGCTTAAAAACGCAAAGCGGTGCTGGTCATCTCGACTGTCAGGCTACCTGTTACTCCAGCGAAATGAAGTTTTTCGTGTATAAAATGAATGACTGCAGGCACCAAGCTCACGGTACAAAAAACGGGGGAGCGGGAAAAGGTAAGAGAGAATAAATATTTTCGGAGAGTTGAAAGATAAGAAAGAAACCTAGTATGATGCTGCGCCCAGCCATTGTGGCAGCTTGGTTATGGCTTTCAACTGTGTTCTTTTCTTTTTCTTGCTTTTTTTTTTACAGTGGCTCTCTGAGTTTGAAGCGCAGCTTCAGTTGTTTCCATCCATTGCTAAGGGAAGGGACCACCTAATTATTTACCCTCACCACACAATCATATGAATAAAGTCTAATGATTCGCGCGGTACGTGGTGCCTAATTAGGACCATCTTCCCCTGGACCACATTCAACTGCTTTTCGCAGCCAAATTCAAAGTGCTACTGATCTGCAGCCACAAGACTATTTTCGACCCTACTAATAGCGCCAGCAATGTATACGGACGAATGCATTTACCTCTGCTTGCTATATGATCCATTCTCGACGTCTTTAAGCCTCCAGACGACACTTTATTAGAAGTGTTCTCCTTCAGAATCACTGTGGCGAAATTCACTCACGCTTCAAAATGACCATTTGGGGAGTGTAATTTTTGCTGTCGAATGTGTTCAGACTACCCCAACAAGAATGATAAACTTAATTCACCATCGCTGCCTAATGAATTGCGGACTATATATATACTGCACTTCCAGAATCGAAGGGGCAGTGTATTGATTGAAATTGGAATCGATGATACGTAGTGCCATGGACGTGCACTCATTTGATTACTTTTTTTATTAATTAAGAGGCACGTATAAACATTTTTTTTCGGTATTAGTTAATAATTACCTGAATTAAAACGACGCATATTTCGACGGGAGCCGTCAGATGAAAGCCAGTAGAGTTCAGCCAGACCTTCACCTGCTGAATTTCGCAATTGACGACAGCACAGTTACTGTTAGTGTCGCATCTTATTACACTTATTGACTGATCGCCAGACGTGCACAGAGGTTTCATGCCTGGGTGTCACAAGCTTTTTCCGTGCAGCAAATTCAGTGTCGTCGAGGTAATATAAAAAACCAACTCAAGAAACGACAAAGAAATATATAAGAACGAGCTAGTAAGGCAGTAAACTGTCGCAGTCATGGTGGCAAGCGCAAATCCCGTACCGACGTTTCGTAATCGTCGCCGACATTTTCCGAGCTCAGTCGCGCGGCCTTTCATGTGTACCTGCTGCCACGGGTTCTTGCAATGTGCCAGCGGAAGCACTGGGGATGAACAGATAAAACATTACCGATGATTACGTTACTTCCTAATGCGAAATTTGAGCGCAGCAAATAAGCTGTTTCACCTTTTCGATAGATTGAGGCAAAGAAATCGAGCAACACATGTATGCGCTATCACAGAATTTTTTTTTTATTTTTCACACGTATTCCTTTAACAAAGACTCCACTAACAGTTCTTGACAGTCATGAAGGAAGCTTTGTGGTCGGAGAAATAGACTGATATATGTTCGACTTGGTACACCAATGCTTGATTCTCAAAGACGAGATCTATACAAGTGCCTCGCGAGGTTGTCACAGCCGTGGGACGCGTTACGAGCGAGAGGAACGGGATACGAAGAGGCGTCCGTGTGCTGTGCGATGTCAGCGCACGTTAAAGATCCCCAGGTAGTCGAAATTACTCCGTAGCCCTCCACTACGACTCCTCTTTCTCTCTTTCCACTTTCACTCTCGCCTTCCTCCCTTCCCTTACGGCTTGGTTGCTGTGTCCACAGAAAACAAGTGAGACAGTTACCGCGCCTTTCCCTTCCTATAAAAAATAATTCAGTTTTTCTACGCGGTCATGCCCCGCCGGGGTGGTACAGTGGTAAGACGCCCGACTACTGTCCGGAATACCCGGGTTCGAACCCGACCTCGGCGGCGGCGTTTCGATGGAGGCGAAACGAAGAGGCGTCCGTGTGCTGTGCGATGTCAGCGCACGTTAAAGATCCCCAAGTGGTCGAAATTACTCCGTAGCCCTCCACTACGGCTCCTCTTTCTCTCTTTACACTTTAACTCCCACCTTCCTCTCTTCCTTTACGGCGCGGTTCAGGTGTCCACAAACTCGTGTGACAGATACTGCGCCTTTCCCTTCCTGTGAACCAATTATTATTATTATCTACGCGGTCACGTTGTCTTGACTCGCTAGCGGCGGCAGCGGCATCAGACAGTCGCTGCTAGCGCTTCCTCCGGCGACCCCTCCCCCCCCCCCAAACCCCCTTCCTTTCCTTGTGTTCTCCGGCTGCTCCGCGCTTCCTGCCAGGCTTCGGTTGCCAAGCGCCGGCTCGAACTGGGGGGATGAAAGTGGGGAAGCGCTGGTTACGAGGCCGACGCCGACGCGAAACCCAGGAATGAGCGCCAAAGAGCTGCGCTCTAAAAAGGGCACAAATAAAAGTCGAAAACAGCCTGCGACTGGCATCCACGTCTCTTACGTCGAAAGAAGTGATTTTTCAGCCCGATAAGCCTCTTCGTCTGACCTTGCTCTGCAGTCTTCGCAACTCTTATTTATGTTACGCAACCACAGCAGAGCTGCTTAGGCGCGGATCAGTGCGAAAACCACCAAAAATGTTATCGGTCCCATGCTGGTCGCGGCGGGATTCTGGTCCAAATTGGCTCGCGGGATGTAGAGTAAAATGCGTGTTGAGTTCGTCTACTGTAACATAAAACAAACGTTTATTTAGATTTTTCTTGCTCATTTCGGAGATTAAACCCAGTGAAAGTTTGGCATATGGCCTACACGGTCGGCTGGTAACCGTAACTTTCAACAACTACAACTACAACAAAATATTTCAACACTGCGATGCTCGATTGTCACCAGAGGTGGGCAAATGCCCTCATTTTGGTCTTTCCTCCCTCGCCCTCAATTTACAATCGGCAGCCCTCCCTCACCCTCACTTAAAAAATATTGCTGGTCCTCACTCACCCTCACCTCATTTGCCCTCCCTCACCCTCAACCTCATGCTCAGCAGTTTGAATATTTTAGTTATTTTAGGACATGGCGCCGTATCGCATCCCGCTTTCGTCCAAGAACAAACAGAAAACACAAAGTGAAACACGTACCTCTGTTGCGCTTCTGGTTTTCACGAACGCCGCCTCAGTATTGCGTAAAATCTTTTTTTTTTTTTTTCAATTTCTATTAAAGCTATGCGAGAATAGGACCAGACAGCGCCTAACTAGAACAGTACGATGTGCAAAGTGAACAGGCCAGAATTTCATGAATAAGGTTTGATTATGCTTCCTGAATAGTGTGCTTAAATCGAGGACGCGAGATCGAATCCCGGCCTCGGCGGCCGCTTTTCGATGGAGGCGAAAAGCAAGGCGCCCGTGTGCTGTGCGATGTCAGTGCACGTTAAAGAACCCCAGGTGGTCGAAATTTCCGGAGTCCTCCACTACGGCGTCTCTCATAGCCTGAGTTGCTTTGGGACGTTAAACCCCACAATCCAACCAACCTAGCTATTTTTCATTATTTTCGATCTATGACAACGTTACAGCGAGTCAAAGTAGGCGCAAACTATTCTTATCTGCGTCTGTTTTCGGCAGTGTAAGCCGCGTTGATCATTTAGCAATCCGAATTTTTCGAAGCTATCAATGCACTTAAATAAATGACGGGGCTGCGTTCATGCTGTAGCGTATCACTGGCAAGAGCCGTCTGGTACTTGTTCCGACAGTTGCTGAAATTAAGATATGCACTGCACATGGAAACCAGAGGCTGTGAAAAGTGCAAAGAACAATTCTTGCAGTGCCCTAAGCATGCCAATCATCGAGGAGGAAGGAAAATAACCACTGCCATAGTTTACCGGGCAAACCTGCCCATCGGTTCACACGCCATGTGTTTGAAGGAGATAGAGTGATCAAATACATTTACACAGCATATGAGGAAGGAGGAGGTTCTAACTTCTAACCAGCCGCAGACGGAAGGCATGAGGCATATACGGCATATTAGACAACAGAACAATGTAATCTAATTCAAGTAACAGAAAAACGCTATCACACAGAAGCGTAAATTTCGAGGGAGTCAGGGTGTCATGACCCTCGATCGCTTCGCAGAGGGGGTTGGGATGGGGGGACATAGCATGCGAGCCCGGGGCCGTGCGCGATAATTCCAGACATGTACATGTAGTGTCATTTGGGAAACGCCGCGTAAAAATGCGGTTTTTAGGACATGGCGCCGTATCGCATCCCGCTTTCGTCCAAGAACAAACAGAAAACACAAAGTGAAACACGTACCTCTGTTGCGCTTCTGGTTTTCACGAACGCCGCCTCAGTATTGCGTAAAATCTTTTTTTTTTTTCAATTTCTATTAAAGCTATGCGAGAATAGGACCAGACAGCGCCTAACTAGAACAGTACGATGTGCAAAGTGAACAGGCCAGAATTTCATGAATAAGGTTTGATTATGCTTCCTGAATAGTGTGCTTAAATCGAGGATCACTTATGAAAAAAGCAGTGCTTATAGAACGGGAACAGAAGAGCAACACATATGCGCCAACTAGCCGAAATCAGCACTCTGCATTAATTCGCCTAAGTTCACATCTCCATAGCTGATCTGCTTCATTCCGGACAAACCCGCATATTCAAAAGCCGGGAAACGGATTGTCTGCACTGTGAAGGCAAGAGCGGCAAAAAAAATGAAACTCACCCGGAACCTGCATGACGTCCTACACACTTTTCACTTGGACCGCGCATTTCCCAATAATATCCGAGGACACTGTCACAATGGAAACTTATTGGCGCACATAGTACACAGACGTCCTTGAGCATATAGAATTTGCAACAGCGCACCAAAGTGTTGTTTCAACAAGCGTCAATAACTTGAGTGATCCGATCGAAAGAACACAGCAACACAAACTGAAGGGCTTCCCCAGCCATTCCTGCAGTTCGCTGTTTCTTTTCTTTTTTTTTTCTTTTTTTCTTGGGGGGGGGGGGGGGGGGGGGTGGAGGAAGACCCTTTCTTTGGACAGAGAGTGGGAAAGGACCACGCGGTGGTGATGTGTATCCTTCCGAGAGAAATGCTGCCACGTCCATCCATGTCTCCACCCGGTGCCTCAGGGAGCCAGCGTGCATGGTTTGCCCACCGCTCTGATATTTTTTTTTTTCTTTTTTTTAACAGCTTTCCTAATGACAGCTGCCCTCGCTGTCATTAGGAAAGCGGGGGGGGGGGGGGGGGGGTCAAGCGCCTGTCGTCGGCGCATTGCCA
>JAJIZL010034235.1:0-21323 GCA_023969395.1 Amblyomma maculatum
GCGATGACCGAGGGCTCGGCTGCTTGATACGCAAAGTAAGAAGGAGCACAAAAGCTTGAGAAACACGCCAAATATTATGTATTACAAGCGCTGTATGTTGTTGCTTTTTCTCGCATGGGCCCATGGCTCGGTGAACTACTATCTTCCTGGTTTTAGTTTTTCTTTCTGCTGTTTATATTGGGCCGTGGTGCAGGCTACGCTCGCCTGCGATTGAGCCCGCATTGAACATTTTGGCAGCAATCATTGTGTTAGAGTGCCCTTAAGATCAGCTGTGAAGTTGGTTATGCATGGTAGCCAACATTATTTAATTCCAGCTTTAGTTGTGCGTTAATCGCCAGTGTGTCATGAGATCGAGGTGCGGCTGTCGTTGTCTCTCTCGAAACGCTCGAAACGACCTATGGAAACATGGAAACTCTAGAAAAAAGATACTGTCTTTGTTTTCTTACAAATGCGCAACGACTTCGCAGCAAAAAGCGCTTGCTTGAACAATAGTTTTCATATGCCCCCCGATGGTCGATTGAAGGTACGCTGTTGCTCTGTTGGCCCCTGAGGGGTGCTACTCCGGCTGACGCCGCAGGCCGCACCGGCTATACTGGAGCACTGGGACCAGTGCGGCCCCAGCGCACATACAGCGCCTCTCCCAGTGCATCGCGGATGCCAGCAACACACCCAGCGTTTTTCTTCCATCGCACCAGTGCAACCAGTGTCATAACCATCTCATTACGCATATTTATTTCTGTACAGATTCCTTTTCTCCAATCTGCCATTTATTCCGTCAATAAATTTAAACCTACAATTACTGCAATTAAAAAGTACTTGTCGAGCTTATCGTATCTTGCTCCACTCATTTTATTCCATATCTGGGGCTACTCTGGAATTTATGGTAATGAGTTAGCCGACCAAGCTGCAGGTAGCACAGGCCAGTTCGCCCGCTTACCGGCTTCTACCCTTTCACGAAAATCTATCCGCCCCGTTATCAGCTTACAACTTTATTAAGAGGCATGGCTGATTTCCATTTTATTTTAAATAAAGTATGTCTGTCCTGCTTTTTAGTTTGTTGCTGTGGAAAAATCTGTGATGAGGTTCGTCCCTCCTTCCTAGACTGTTTTCTTATTGCTGCTTTTGTTTTCGGCCTTTTTTGCTCATCAGATATTGGAACGTCTCATTACCCCACTCTTCTTAGAAGTCCTGCTGCTTGTGCAATTTTCAACTGTTCCGACACATATGCAGCCTTCTACCTGACTACTGTCACTGACTTTCTTCTCTGATTTGAACTTTTTCTCTTACTTTTTTCACATTCATTTAAATTGTATCCATCCAGATTTTTCTACTTATCTTTTTTAAAACGTGGTATTTTTTCTATTTCTGTTGTAATCTATGTTGTAATTTTTTTTTCGAAATAACGTACATAATATTTTCCGTTGATTTCCTTTCCCTTTGATCTTCTCCCCTAATTAACCTGCTTTTATTTCTAGATGTGCTTTTTTTTTCCTAGCGTCGTTATTATCTGAGTGCATTTCTGAATATCTGACCCGTTTCCTATCGCGACATGCGCGCTGTTGCTTCAAACACTCCATCCTTGGCTTTGCAAATGCCATCGGATGTCTTTTTTACCCTGTGCTTGAGCCTGACGGTGACGGGGGCCTCTTCGAAGTGTCATGTAGACCCTCTCTAACGGTCGTCCCTACAAGCATGGTCCCAAAAAGGACCATGCTCCTTAGCTGGACTTGGCTGCTTCAGACACTCCCTTTTGCATGGAGGCGCCCATGACTGCATTGCAGAGGTCACTCATTACTGCCGGATCCCGCTTCTACGTGTAAATTTCTATTTTGTCGTAGAGGGTCCATCGATGCGGCTAACTCTCCATTTTTATTTTTGCTTTTACAGGTACCAGCGGATACCTGGCTGATCCTATGCTTGAGCCTGACAGTGGTGTGGGCCGAGGGTCTCATTTGAGGGTCCCTCAGACCTCCTGAAACGATCTGCACGGAGGAGGACTCGGCGCTCATGTGTTCTAACTTTAGGCATGCCCTTGAGCTGATCTGGAGGTGCCCGTGACTAAAGTGACTCTTGAAAACTGTGGCAGGTCCCTATGGCACCATGCATATTTATATAACATGAGTCTAATTTTTCCTTTTGTTTTTGACTCCTCTATAATATTGCCCTGAATGGCTCATATATGTATTCTTTTTTGACAGCCACCGGCATGCGGCCTTATCACTTTGATTCTAGAACACGGATCTGTTGTGTATTCTTTTGGTTGTGTATGCATGTTGTTGCAAGAGGCGGCTATATCCTTCTCTTGTTGCGGCAGATGAGTCCAGATGTGTCCGTAACAATTACTGCCACAAGCTTGTATTCCTACAATGTTCCAGATTAGGTAAGTCACGATTGATGGGTTTTCCTACATGTTTCTTCACCGTCTTTAAAATGAGTGTTGACACGTATGACGGACAATCTCAGTTCGACGACATGAGAGCACGTTTGCTGCTGTCGCCTCCAGCGAGTTCTTTACTTCTTTTGCGGGCGGAAATCAGCCCAATACAAAATTCGTTTTGGGGCGATTACGAGTTCTTTACTTCTTTTGCGGGCGGAAATCAGCCCAATACAAAATTCGTTTTGGGGCGATTACCCCTTTGCCCCGCCGGGGTGGTGCAGTGGTAAGACGCCCGACTACTGTGCCGGAGTTCCCGGGTTCGAACCCGACCGCGGCGGCTGCGTTTCGATGGAGGCGAAACGAAGAGGCGTCCGTGTGCTGTGCGATGTCAGCGCACGTTAAAGATCCCCAGGTGGTCGAAATTACTCCGTAGCCCTCCACTACGGCTCCTCTTTCTCTCTATCCACTTTCACTCCCACCTTCCTCCCTTCCCTTACGGCGCGGTTCGGGTGTCCACAGAGCAAGTGTGACAGTTACTGCGCCTTTCCCTTCCTGTGAACCAATTTAATTAATTTATTTATTACCCCTTATTCTTTTTTGGTCCCCACGGTCTTATCACAGCCAGGTGACATCTGCCGTAGGTGCTGTAATTTGTGTTCCGGTCTACACCTTCAAAAGACCGCAGCCCTGTTTCGCCGCCATAGGGACCAGAGTACAGGACACCGAGCCAGCCGTCCATTTTATATAGCTCCTACACAAATACAGTCTACTACCGCACCCAAGTCGAATCTGGAAGGCACAGATTGTCGGCAGTGGCCCAGTCTATGGGGCCTGTTGCGATCCAGCAGCCTCCACAGCCGATCATTTGAGCACCACCGCGCATCAAGATCCTAAGAATTGGCTACACCAGTACACGCGAGTTGCCGCATTTAATCGTTGGGAAAACCTCATCAGGCTTCATACCGTATTCTTTGCTCTGGATGGATCAGCGCGGACGTGGTATGAAAACCACGAATCCTCGCTAACGACGTGACAGAGCTTTACAAAGGAACCATTGAAACAGTTGACGAGCGGGGTAAGGAAAAAAAGAGCAGAACTGCTTTTTCAGTCAAAGCCCAGCTCGCTAAGCAGTCTGTTTTTATTTGTAATAAGGGAGTAATTACTCATTGTCATCCACCCAAGCGCAGCCATAGGACTACAACCGAAAGCTATACAGCTTTCTCGTAAATTCGTAGTTAAAGAAAACTTCGTCCTCATCCGGGGATCAAACCGGGATCAGTGCCTTTCCGGCCCTGTTACAAAAACCAGCGTCTCCAGTGCGAAACCAGTAAGATTTTCGCGCTGGGTTTGCACTGGATCTGCTGGGCACGCTGGAGGTCTGCGATATTCACTGGAGCAGTAACGGGAAGACACTGGTTGCACTGGTGCGATGGAAGAAAAACGCTGGGATTGACGCTTTTGACGCTGGGTGTGTTGCTGGCATCCGCGATGCACTGGGAGAGGCGCTGTATGTGCGCTGGGGCCGCACAGGTCCCGGTCCCAGTGCTCCAGTATATCCGGTGCGGCCTGCGGCGTCAGCCGGAGTAGCATCCCTCAGGGGCCAACAGGGCAACAGCGTACCTACAATCGACCATCGGGGGGCATATGAAAACTATTGTTCAAGCAAGCGCTTTTTGCTGCGAAGTCGTTGCGCATTTGTAATAAAACAAAGACAGTATTTTTTTTCTAGAGTTTCCATGTTTCCATAGGTCGTTTCGAGCGTTTCGAGAGAGACAACGACCGCCGCACCTCGATCTCATGACACACTGGCGATTAACGCACAACTAAAGCTGGAATTGAATAATGTGGGCTACCATGCATAACCAACTTCACAGCTGATCTTAAGGGCACTCTAACACAATGATTGCTGCCAAAATGTTCAATGCGGGCTCAATCGCAGGCGAGCGTAGCCTGCACCACGGCTCAATATAAACAGCAGAAAGAAAAACTAAAACCAGGAAGATAGTAGTTCACCGAGCGATGGGCCCATGCGAGAAAAAGCAACAACATACAGCGGTTGTAATGCATAATATTTGGCGTGTTTCTCAAGCTTTTGCGCTCCTTCTTACTTTGCGTATCAAGCAGCCGAGCCCTCGGTCATCGCAACGCTTCCCGCAATGTTTACATAAAAATAAGGTTTAGTTACACGCAATTAGGGTCATCGCTGCGGCGCTTGCCAGTATTGAAGCTCTGTCGCACTTTTTTCCTTGAAGGCTTCTACTAAAGCTCCGTGTTCAGCGAAAATTACGCCCACGGTAGCAGAGCACCACCCAAGAGCCGGCGTTGGTAAATTTTCCAGCGATGTTAAACTGCACATGTTAAAATGATTCCAGTGCACAACATAGCGCGCATAGGCACCCAGAACATTAGTTGCAAGTCGTGAGAGCAGACAGCAAGCTAAAATGATCAAGAAGTTGCAATTGTTAGAGCGGTAGCAATAGCCTGTATACTGCGAAACATGAGTCCAAACCTTATAAATGCGGGTCATGACATAAAATGCCGACGCGCGCTTGGTGCACTATTTTTTTAATTTTTTTTACTTCTTTAGGTTTTTTTTGATGTACCTAACTTGTTTCGTTACTTTTTACTTTTTAATTTTCATCCCACGCCTTTTTTTCTTCGGGCGAACAGTGCCGCCATTGCGGAGCGTCTCAGCATGCCGCGTCCCAGTGCGCCCAGTTTCCAGCGTCATACTGGGACCATAATCAGGTATGGCGCTGGAGCGCTGGCACTCAGTGGCACTGGTTTTTGCAATAGGGGGGGGGGGGGGGCAGTCACTCTACGAACTGAGCTAACCAGGGCGGTCAGCAGAGCAGATCGTAGGGCGAGAGCGAATTGATCAGTAACTCGAAGTGGGAATGGTGATCGATTATTTAGGGGAATTACCAAAGGTGCAGAAGATTTGGGGTAAGGAAGTAATTACTCATTCTCATCCACGCGCCGCCATAATGCCAGAAATGAAAGCTGTACAGCTTTCTCGGAGATTTCGTAGTTAAAGAAATATTTGTCCTGATCCGCGGATGGATCCTGAGATCACCGTGTTTCCGGGGCAGTTGATCTACCAACTGAGCTAACCAGGACGTTCAGCAGAGCAGATGGTTGTGCGAGAGCGAATTGTTATATAACTCGAATTGGGAATGGTGTTGATCAAATACTTAGGGGAATCCCCCAAGTTGTAGAAGATTTGAAATAAAATAGTACTTTCTCACTGTCATCCACCAAATCGTAGCCATAGGGCTACGAAGTAAAGATATAGAGCTTTCACAGAAAAATTCGTCCTGATCCACGGATCGAACCCGGAACCTTTCCTTTGAAGCCATATGGCTGCGTTTGGATAGATCGCAATGACTAATTACTCCCTTATTACAAATCAATCTCATCAACCAAATTACAAATCTTCAGCTTGGGGAATTCCCCTAAATATTCGATCGATCTGTCATGACTTACGTCGAGGAAATGAAGCGCCTCTTCCACCAAGCTAATCCAAACATGACAGTGGAGGAGAAAGTTAAACTACTAATGCGAGGGGTAAAAGAGTCTTTTTGCAGGCCTAGTAAGAAATCCGCCGAAAACAGTGGACGAATTCGAAAGTGAAGCTTCTACAATCGAGAAAACGATGAACACCTGGATGCGTGACTATGATGCACCACTCCCTTCGGTCTGCGCAAGCCCCTACAGCAGCACACCTGTAAGCTGACAGCCTTCGGTACCTCGTCCGAGAGGTTGTCCTACAAGAACTTTGCCAGTTTCTGCCATTATTCCAACAACCCCAGGTGGCGACGCTCGCACACGTCGTCCGTGAAGAAGTGCAGAAGTTTTGGTTGCTCCAGAAGCGACGGCTCCAGCGACTCTAGCATAAGAAGCAACAGAGGTGAACTACGCTGCTGCATTACGTCGTCCTGCGCCCCGATGACATTTCCAAGCCCCCGCCGCTAACGCCGAGTTCTTAAAAGCCACCTCCTGGCCTCCGCTCTCCAAGGCTACCAACGACCTCCAATTCGCACGAAGTACGGTGCGTGGAGAAATGTACACAACTTGCCATATACTTCCACTGGGGTGATGCCGGCAACATTCTACGCCACTGTCCCCATCTACGAATCGGTCTGCACGAATTTGCAGTCGACGCGCCATGACCCCGCCCAGGTGAACGACAGCAAGATATCGATAACTATCTGTGTCGAAGTGAGATTGCCCATCCAAGCCGTCCGTTCAGGTTCCCATCACCTTACAGGGTCCACTTTGCGTAGCCAGGCCGCAACTACAATGAGTGTGCGACGAAGATCCCCAAGCCACGTGGGGGACACTAAAGATAGCAACCTTTGGAGGTGGGGTTTTCTGACGCAAACTAACGAAGGTCCTCCGCTTCCCTCAACGAGTAAAGACAACGCTAGTATTACACCGACGCTCCTTATGAAGACGCCATAAACACTTCAAAGTGAAACCGCCGCTACGCACATCATCAACTTCCACGACGAATCGACCGGACTCTAAGCTGGCACTGCCGTTCAGCGAGGAGACGACGGTGTACCGCGGCAGCGACCTCTACAGAAGACGAAGCGGCGATCAAACACAGAAGCCAATATGCAATACAAAGACGCCAAAAAGTGACCTCAGACTTGTTGTCGACGGTCGCACGTTTAGCGCTTTAGTGGATCCGGAGGTGACTATTCTATGATAAGTGGAACGTCCGCCACCCATGACAATTATGTGACGACCACTTGGGATTGCCCGCTAATCCGCACCGCTGGTGGTAACCTTATTCCGCCGTCCGAGTGATGCACCGCAAGAGTCACTGCAAATGAACGTCCTTATCCTACAAACATCGATGTCCTACAGAACTGCATGCGAGACCTTATGCTAGGTATGAACTTTCTGTGAGCATCATCGACCTTCGCCCAAAACTGATCACGCTCTGAACAAACAATGTCATGCCTTCCACAACAACATCGATGCATCACGTCGTTCTAAACATCCCCCACAGGCTTTGTCGTGCCGCCCCGATCAAGCGTCATCGGTTGTGTGGGCAACGCAGACATCAAAGCCGCCGAATACGTTATGAAATGCCGCATCTAACTGCTTTTGGGAAGAGGGCTCACATCGCAACAAGTGTCGCTCATATCGAAGGAAGGACAAGGTCAGGTGTTGGTAACGAACTTCACAGGACAATACCGGCATCCTGAGGGCACGACGATCGGTTTCCTCTACCAGCTAGCCAACAGCACAGATGTCTTCGCACCCTCTGCCAACCCGAAGACGATGCACCCAAAACCTATGAAAGCCGCCGACGTTCGATATCGACACAGCACTACCCCTGAACAAGCACGACCAGCTTCGCAGCCTTCTTGAAATGTACAGCGAGTACTTTTCATCAGCTTCGAAGGTGCGACAAACTCATTTTGCAAAGCACTGCATTATCACTGACGAACATGCCCGATCTCTTCATCAAACCCTGTGTCGAGTCTCGCCTCGATAACGCCAATCCATTCCAGAGACTCGATGACATCATTCGTGACGACGTCATCCAGCACTCTAAGAGCCCTTCGGTGAATAAACCCAGAACACTAACTTTCTGCGTTGATTACCACCGCCTCAATATCACGAAAAAAGGATGTCTACTCGCTTCACCGCATTGACGACACACTGAAGCAGCCCTGTAAAGCTAAGTAGCTCGCGCCGACGGACCCTAAGAGAGAGTACAGACAAATTGATGTCGATGAAAGAGACCGCGAGAAAACCGCGCTGATCACGCCAGACAACCTCTTCGTGTTCAAGGTAATGCCATTTGGCCTCTGCTCTCCACCAGCAAAGTTCCAACATTTAATGACTACACTACTGGCGGGCATGAAACGGCATATTTGTCTGGTATGCATAGACGGCGTTGTTGTCTTCTCTTCAAACTTTGAAGACCATCAGAGACGGCTTCAAACAACTGCTTGACGCAACCAAGTTTTGAGGTTTAACACGGAATGCAGAGGAGTGTCACTTCGCCTACGAAGAGATGTTCTTTCAGTGTCATATCATCAGCAAGAAGGGAGTTCGCCCCAGCAAAACGTAAACACATTTTCGCAGCCCGGTATCAAGGAAGCTTTACACCTATTATTCGGGCTGTGCGCCTGTTACCGACGATCTGTCAAGGTCTTTTCGTGCCTCGCCGAACCTTTAATACAGCTTACAAAGGTAGACGCACCCTCTCAATGGGAAGCCCCGCAAGTGCAAGCCTTCGAGAAAATTAGACGGCGCCTGAAGTCCCCTCCTGCCTTAGGCCGATACTGAGATGCACAGCAACAGGAGCAGTGTGAGCAGTGTCCGGCACACTTCTCGTTCAGAAGTGTGCCGGACAGGAGAACGTAATCGCATATGCTAGCAGGTGTCTCTCAAAAGCCGAAGCCAATTACTGGACCACTGAGGACTGCCGCGCGATCATCTGGGCCAGGTCAAAGTTCCATCCGTAGCTATACGGTCGATCATTCAGGCAGTAAGTGATCATCATGCGCTCTCCTGGCTCGCCAATTTGAAAGACCCCTCCAACGCCTTGCGTGGTGGAGCTTACGTTTCCAAACATTCCGCATCATAGTCTACAAGTCTGGCTGCAAGCATTTCCACACAGACTGCTTTTCCCGGGCCCCTGCGGATGCGCCCCCACAAGACAATGACGACGCCTTCTTGGGACTTGTAAGCTCCAGCAGTTTCGCTTATAAACCGCGCTCGGTTCCTGAGTTTAGTGACCTGGCGGACTACTTAGAAAGAAATATTCCTTTCCCTCTTGTTGTGTTCAAGCATCATTTGTCGTCCTTCGTGCTGCACAAGGACGTCCTCGTGAAGAACTAATTGTCCGGCATGACCACATAACTTCTTGCCATGCCTAAGGAAGTGCAAAAGGAATTTTTACAGGCGTTCCACAATGAGCCGAGAGCAGGGCACCTCGGCATGGCTCGCACGCTGCAGCGGATCCAAGAGAAGTATTACTGTCCGCGGTTACCTGCCGATGTTTCCCATTACGTGTAAACATGCCGTGAGTGCCAGGGACACAAGACGCACCCGATCAGACAACCTCGGTTACTAAATCCCATACCGCCCCCGACTAAACCGTTCCAATGAATTGGGATGAATCTGCTCTGCCCCTTTCCGACTTCATCTGTGGGTAGCAAGTACATCATCGTTGCCATTGACTACCCCGCCCGTTACACCGACGCCAAAGCACTGTCCAATGGTACCGCGGCAGAGATCGCCAAGTGTTTGTCTAAAGAATTCTCTTGCGACACGGCGTCCCAGAAGTACTGATCACGAACAAGGGGACAGATTTTACCGCGGAGCTGATGCAAGCCATCATAACCTACAGTCATACAAGCCACCGATGTACAACAGTGTAGCATCGCCAGACCAACTGTCTTACAGACCATGTGCAGACCAGCCTGCCTTACGAGATTTTCGCATATAACACAGCCATCCAGGAGAGGACTAGGGGACCCCTTTCAAGCTTGTGTATGTCCGGAATCCCAAGACAGCATTCGACGCAATTCTAAATAGCTCTAACCTACCACGCTTTTGACGACCCTGGAGCCCCGCAACTTCTGTCTGGATGTAAGCACATGTCTGCTTGCTTGGGTGCAAACAATCTCACTTCCTAAACCCAGTTCTAGAATTTCATGCAGATGGAGTTGGACCTCGTCTTTGTGCACTTTTACAAAACCAATCAATTTTAGGTTTTATTGGGAGGTTTAACGTCCAAAAGCGGCTAAGGCCATGAGAGACGCCGTAGAAGAGGGCTCCGGAATTTAGACAACCCGGAATTTTGATCACCACTTTCACTATTATTGCTTAGCAGGTAGGCGCTCTGCGTATCTCCTTCATCGAAAAGCCGTCGCTGCGGTAGGAATTCGAAACCGCCTCCTTGGACAAAGTAGTCGAGAGCAGTAACTACTGCACCACCGCAGTGAATTTCCATCAAAATCAGTGTAACGGGAGGCTTCGCTAGTTGAAGATAAGATGTTGACTCAGCGTGGGCAGCATGAAGTTGGCATTTTGTGTTGCGTATAGGCATCTCGTATTCATGATGCTGAAGTCTTTTTTGAGAAGTTGGTTTCCTCTGTTCCTGTGCGCCACCGAGGTAATTGCCTTGATCTCGGGCTGCTGATGTATGCTACTGACATTACTGTGGTATCTCAATATCCCAAATTAGTCATGATGGAAGTCAAGCCTGTAAAGAGAGCATAGAAAGGGCTTTGACCTTCTGTGAATAAAATGAATAACGTCGTGTTTTTCGTGGACGCCCCGGATGCGGCAAGAGCCAGGAGTTCTATGCTGAGGAGAACGAGGAAGGAAATTAGTGCTCAGTTATAAGGTTTGATATTATTTAGAACCACATCCGCCCTGCTCCCCCTGTTCTATTGCATTGTCCTACATTACACCTCCATTACGAAGAACGGAATGAATCTAGGGTGATTCGCGTTGCGAAGCGAAATATTTGAGGGTACCGGAAAGTGAGCACAGTTTGACCATTTAGATATTCGTTCAGTAAGCAATCCTGTTAAATGAGGGGAAAATTGGCCTCGCAGTAGGCTGAAGGTGAAATGTGCATCTGCGTCGTAGCGCTATAGAAGAATTTCATTCCATGCATCCTATTGCGCATGTAGCAATGACATCAAAGGCGTCGCTTCGGAGCTCTGAACACATTGCTATACTATAATGTGGTTATTTGTGTTTGAATAACCACGCAGCCCCATTACAACACGATACATAATAGGCCTAAGGCACGCCCAGGTGTTGTAACATCCAGGTGTGGAAATTGTAACCCGAAATACGGAATGCCATCAGCACGAAGAGGATGTGCCATCGCTGAGCCACCATGGCAGCTGTGGCTTTATTCCGAAAGACATATCGTCATCCACACATACAACATGATTTTAAAACAACAACGAAAGCACTCGTGCTGTGTCAAATTCTAAAATCGAATTCATTAGTAACAAAATGGAGCACTAAGCAATTCTGCATAATGAGTGAAAAATTAAACAGTTTAAAAAAGTATTTTTCATCATTTCATTTTCGCGAAGAAACGAGAATGACAGTCGATGCCCATAAAAAAGGAGGAAAGAGACGTTCTTCAGATGTGGTCAGACAGATTCTCTAGACCATTATACTCACCACGCGCGGCTGTCTATCCTTAGAACACATTGCCTGTTACAAAATACACGCTACCTTAAGGCTATGGTTTATAAACACACAGGAGAGCAAATGTTGCAGTGATAGCTTTCGGTGCAGGTATACACCAGATGAAGCGTTAAACTGTACTAAATTACAATGCATGAGATGATATATCTCCCGTCAAAGATCACGTTGAAGTCTGGTTTCGTTTCTACAGATACTCTGTTGCGTACTGAATAGTTTCAAGAGAAGACTTCATATTGGCAAGATTTCTTGTCAGTGTGCGTCCCTTTTCCTGAGTCTGATGTGCAGCTTGAGAAGCTGTGCACGCGGTTGTGCTCAGCAAAAGGTGTAATCCGCTGAGCTGCACAACGGCACATCTTAGTTGTAAGGTGAATCTCTGATGTTTGGGTGCGTGCGTCCAGCAAATATGGAGACCGAGAAGCTATAAAATGGATCATGTCAGATTTGTAAGGTCGCTCTTTCTCGTGCGTTAATTGCACAGTTAAGTGCAGAGACTGAGCTGTGAAAAAGAGATATCACATATATACTGTCGCTTGCATGTGTCCCTGCGCTGGAGCTGAGTGAACAATGAGTAATGAGGAGCTGCAAAAAGCAAACACGACGCATTTTACCTTCGCTCGCTGATGTCAGTGCACTTGTGTGCACCTCGAAGCGAAGCCTAGCTATAGAAAAAGGACATATGTCGCATTTATAAGAATTCTAGCTAGTGTGGACCGCTTACGCAGAGGTAAATGCGAAGACCGGGCAACAACATAAAAGTAGATGGATTTGCACACAAGCGCACGCACCAGTGTGCGTGCGATTGTGAGCGGGTGATTGCGATGCCTGAGCAGCAATAAAACATGTAGCATGTGCACGCGCTTATGGAGAGCTAAATGTAAAGAGCGGAAACTGCGCAAGGATACATGTCGCCTTTGCAATGTTTACAGTGTTCGGGCGCCTATGCAAAGCTTAACGTAAAGAGCGAGGACCTGCTCAAGGATACATGTAGAATTTATGGTTTCTATTCAATATGCATGCGCTTATGAAGAGCGAAGTGTGAAGACAAAACAGCTGCAAACGGATACTTGTTGTATTTGCAAGGTTTTTAGCCATTAGCCAGTGCGCTTCCGCTTATACCGCGATAAATACAAAGAGTTAGCAGCTGCAAAAGGACACATGTCGCATGTTTAAGGTTTCTTGGCAGCATGAGTGCGCTTGTGCCGAGTTAAATGCCCCGAAGTAGCAGATGCATAAGGACACATGTCGCATTTGTAAGGTTTCTCCCCTGTATGCGTGCGCTTATGAATAGTTACGTCTCCCGACCTAGCAGCTGCATAAGGACAGATGTCACATTGGTAAGGTTTCTCGCCATTGTGAGTGCGGCGCTTGTGTATAGTTAACTCTCCCGAACTAGCGGCTGCATAAGGACAGGTGTCACATTGGTAAGGTTTCTCGCCAGTGTGAGTGCGGCGTTTGTGCACAGTTATTTGCCAAGAGGTAGCAGCTGCATAAGGGCAAGTGTCACATTTGTAACGTAGAGCTTTATGAGAGCGCAGTACACGTTTGTAAGGTTGAACGCTAGTCTGCTTGCGCTTGTGGTCCTGGGTGAGCATTTGTGGTTGTGGTCGAAGAGTATAGCTAGCGGCCGTGCTCGTTTGCTGAGTTGGGTTTTCTTCCCTGTGTACCAGCATGTGTCTTTCAAATTCTGCAAAGTTCGGTGTAGCATACGGGCATAAGCGGCACTTGCAGAGGCTGCAATCCCATGGAGGTCTGTTGTCGGAGCCGGAACTCTTTGCCATGATCATTAGGGGATGTACTGGCAATGTCGGCTACACCTCGACTCAGGCGATTGTGCGCAGAAGAAACTCCTGTGACAGCAGGCAGGAACGCTGATGTCTTCTGAAAAGAAAGTCCATGAAATAAGGATGTTAGTAAATATATGTTCGCTTGCTTATTGCAATCAGTTGTTTGGAACATTTTGCGTGCAGTGTATTATGCATGCCGCACCTGCTGCCAAAAGAGCTCCAATATTGCTAGGTAAAAATTACTGATCTAATAACCGTGTAACACCATACACAGATAAAGAAAATAAAATCGAGTAGCGCGCCCTGTAAGAACAGTTCTTCGTGCAACTCTCTATTGAAGCCTTTATTTAAGCATTCACGTCATGATTTGTTTCAGACTACAAGCAGTGTTCATATATATATTGTGTGAGAATTATATCGCCCGTCAACAGGCTACCACTGCATAAAATTAAAATGTTAGGTTTTGGCCAATCGCTTGATATAGCAAATAAATTGAATCTACATCGTACGGTATACTGTTTGGAAGCACGTTGAAATCTTTTCTCTTACATATGCTTATTATATTTAGGCGTGACACGCCTGTAAAGTATCGACATGTCACGTATATTATAAATAATGTAAACATTGACCAAATTTATCCCCTAATGATTTTAATAGGCTCTCAGCACATATGCAAGCCAGTAGGGTAGCAACATAAAGACAGCAATGAAAAAATAAACTCTATGTCACAGTTATCCTTGTTACGTAGGCTGAAAGCGTAGGCACACAGAAACAGATGGACAAAATCGCACGTGTTTTAATTCTTTTAACGCAAGGCGTTTAATAAATGTTACACATACCGAAAACATGAAATCAATGTTGACTTGCTTGCCTTTGAATTGAATATATATGAACTAATTGTTATGAAAGTGAAACGTTCACGGTTGTAAATGGAGGCACTTGCGGTTACGTGGGATGTTTTTCTCATTCCTCCTTATTATAACAAATTTCAGCGAAAGCCAGTTCTAGAACCCCATTTAGCTTGGTCAGCTTCAAAATAAACACATTGCAAAATACCTGTAGATTTCGACCCTATGCTACCATAGTTGTACAAGCCTCTCGTGTCGTTTATGATTTGGAACAAGAGATTCCGGTTAAGAAGCCGCTTTCCCATTTTCTCTTATGAAACCCATAGACAAGAGAACGTGAACCCCTATTCAACCAATTGGTAAAATGAAGCTTTAATGCCATGTTTCCTAAGCCGCATTCCAGCGTGCAGAGAGAGCTTCCACATCACACTCAGCGTTGGAGTATCATCAGCTAAAATGTTTCATCTAGAGGAATATTCGCTGTTCTTGATAATCTAAAAGGGGCACTGTCATTGTATAAACGTGTGACAGATATCACCTGCCTACAATAGCGCGCAAGGAGGGAACCACCGGGCAAACTTCTCTATCTCTCTCTCTCTCACCACAACAGCGTCAGCAACCTTATTTTGTCATTGGATACTAGTGCAGCGCGAGGCACTTACGCTTGATATAACATGAAGCCTTAGGGAAGCTTGCAGGGATCAGAGTTCCGTCTCCTTCCGGCCGTTCACAGCCGCTCTGTGCGTGGGCGACGTTCTCACGCTAAGAAATCATTTAGAACCGCGCAGTGGAAGAGGCTGTGTGTGGCTCTGGTGAGTGGTGATTATGGCCGAGGAGGCTCAAGCACCGGGTGCATGGTCCTCATCGCAATGAGTCGAATGCCTTCGAGCCAGCACCACGTCCACAACCATCTTTCACACTGTTTGAATGTCCGTATGACTTACTTTTGTTGCGCTATCTTGCTGCCAATCATTAATAATACGTTCCATTTGTTCATCCAATTGTTTAACTCTTAAAGGAAAGGCTCGGTAACGGTCTCACTTGTTTTCTGTGGACACTTCAACCGCGCCGTAAGGGAAGGGAGGGAGGTGAGAGTGAAAGTGGAAAGAGAGAAAGAGGAGCCGCAGCGGAGGACTGAAGTAACTTCGACAACCTGGGGATATTTAGCGTGCGCTGACATCGCACAGCACACGGACACCTCTTCGTTTCGCCTCCATCGCAACGCAGCCGCCGAGGTCGGGTTCGAACCTGGGTACTCGGACACAGTGGTCGGGCGTCTTACCACTGCACCACCCCGGCGCGGCTATCATCCAATTGTTTAAGATTGCTTTTATATTTGCGCGCCTTGTCGCGGTTTGCGTTTCCATATGCTTGTATCTTACTCGTCTTTTAATTCTTTCCTGTGTTCTTCCTGCTAATAATTACATGTTATGCATGTTCTCCGCGCTCCTCAAATTTATTCTGATTCTGTAACGCATCGAGATATAGGAAATGTACACGGCAGCAACCTAACAAATTCTGTTGTCTAACTCTGGCTCTAATGGCAGGTTCTAGGGAGATGCGGCCTAATGCATGCGTCTTGCCCAGACCGTGTCCGGTCGTCGCCTTTGGGACCGGCTACATATACAACACAACCATCACATTGAGGAAAGGGTACGAGTGCCAGAGCTATGGAGAGGTGCCCTCCGTGTTCGACTCCTTCCTACCAAAATGGACAGAGAAGCCGGCAAATGCCCTGAACAGCCATTATTGCTCTAAACGCAATGTTTTCTATGTGGATGTTTCGGGCCCGCACCATTCCAGGGGAGGATGGTACAAGGCTGCAGTCGCTCACGAGGAAAGACAGGTGGGTGGCCTCACTTTTAAGACCCGGCGCAACCCACGCGGAGGAGGTAGCAGTCGCCCTGGCTGCCCCCCACCCTCAATCTAAATTCATCCTATCCGACTTCCGAGGGGCCTGTCGGAATTATGAGCTGGGCTGGATAACGCCTCCAGTACAAAGAATACTAGCAGCTTGGGATCAGGATCCCCAGACCCGATTTCTCATTTGGACTCCAGGCCGCCAGGGCCTACCAGGGAATGAGGCCGCCAACTCGGCCGCCCGCGCACTCACTAACCAGGCCCCCGGCGTAGACCCTACCGATCTGGACCAGAACACTTATCCTCTCTTAACTTTTCAAGAAATCTGTGCCTATCACCGGGACTCTCACCGTCAGTACCCGGCTCCTCTCAAGGGGCTAGGGAAAGCGGGCGAAAGAATACTTCTTAGACTTTTTACTAACACTCCACCGTGCACGGCAGTAATCAAACATTTCGACCCTTCCTTTTCTGGCCTCTGACCTTTCAGTGAAGATGTGGCTGACACCTTTCACATGGTCTGGGCATGCCAGCTAAATCCTTCTCTTTTACCCATAACCCCTTCCCCTACCCGAGAGGACTGGGAGGCGGCCCTGCTCGGCTGCCTGGATCTAGCGGCATAACAAGCGCTGGTCCAGCGAGCTCGTGTGGCGGCCCAGACCAATGGAGTCCTGGAATAAGGGACTCCACCTAGTATTGTAAGGGGAGTGGCCCGGTAAGGGTGGCTCTCGAAGCAACTTTTGCTTTTGTAATAAATGCTTTCCACCACCACCACCCTGTGCCTACATGGTTTACACCTCACAGCCGTTGGCCAGAGCAGTTTGGGACACTTTCATCCCTCAGCTGAAATCTGTGTTTTGGAGGGGAGGCGTGGGGGTGTTATTCTGCCTTTAAAGACTATCTGGAGAGCATGTGCCGATTGCGCTTTTAATAAGCAATAGCAGTCTCGGCCGAGGACGCATTTTATTTATTTATTTATTTATTTATTTATTTATTTATTTATTTATTTATTTAGAATAGAAGCACTGTAAAAAAAAAGCTTTCCATAATAATTAGATTATTATTATTTTTTTTCGAATTTACACCCTGTTCATATCTGATGTTGAAGGTTATTGTTTAGCTCTCGTATACCCTGTAGCCACGGAATCGGCTTAAAATCAGACCAAATTCAAAAGCCCCTCGGCGCGAAGTGCGCATCTCCCAGCCGCAGAAGTGTTGGCTTCCGTTGTCGAAGAGAACGAGTCCTCGCGGTGCCACGACTGGTAAAATACCCTTCGGGCTCGGAAAGCCTTTGTGATCTCTGGTAAGGTCAAAGCTTGGGAAAAGTACAGTGGTAGAACTCGTAGAACTTGCGCCCTTCACAGTCAATGAGGAGAGCTGGATCCCGCGTTGATATGAGTCAGTTGGCTGGCCGAGGGCAAGCCGAGCCGGCTGTGAAGGGAACGACTGCTTACCTCGCGTAGTACGCGAGGAACCGCGGCTTGCTGGCTCATGTGCCCACACGCAAGGGGAAGGGAGACCCCTTGCGAGGAACCTAGTCGGTACAGTTCATCGAGGGAAACCTCACCCGGCTGTCCAGGGAAGGACGGTGCAGCCCGCTTCGTAAGAGAGGAACCGCGGCTCGCTGACTTAGACCTCCTCGAGAGGGCAACCCCTTGCAGAACCGAGGTTAGTAGTGCTGACCAATACAACACCCAGACGGCCGCTTCAAGGTAGCTCAGTCTACGCAAGGAACCGGCAAGGGGTTCGAGACCCCTTAGCCCTGGGTGGATGTGCTGGCCGAGGGAAAGCCCAGCCCACTCCCAAGGGCCCGGTGGCGCAGTTCACGTGGTACAAAAGGAACCGCGGCTTGCTGACTCAGTGCCAAAAGGAGAGTGGTGTCCGCTTAGTACCGTACCTCTTAAGCTGCGCCTAGAAGTACAGTGCGGACAGAACGCAGTGAATTCGTGCAATATTCGTGCAGTAAGCAATCCTCCTAAATGAAGGGGAAAATGGCCTCGCCGTAGATTGAAGGCGCAATGTACATCTGCGTCGTAGCGCTATAGAAGTATTTCATTCCATGCATCCTATTGCGCATGTAACAATATTAAAGGCGTCATTTGGGAGCTTTTAATGTGGTTTTAGTGTTTAAAATGGTTACGCTATGTAAATAAAGAGACGCAGCCCCATTACAACCCTGGACATAATAGACCTGAGGGAACATACAGGCGTTGTAGCATCCCGATGAGGAAATTGTGACCTGAAATGCATAATGACGTGAGCTCGAAGAGATAGTGACAGCGCTGAGCCGTCTAGTCAGCTGTACCTTTATTCCTAGAGACATATACTCATGTACACATACAACAATATTTTAAAACAACAACGAAAGCACTGCTGCTGTGTCAAACTCTAAAATCGCATTCATTACTAATAAAATGGAGCACTAAGCAATTCTGAACAAAGTGAAAAATGAAACGGTTAAAACTAAGTGTTTTTGACAATGATTTTTGGGAAGCAATGAGAACGAGTCGATGACTGTAAAAAGGGAGGAAAATGACATCCTCCATGTGTGGTCAGACACATTTTCTAGACCATTATATTCATCACGCGCGGGTGTCTACCCTTAGAACACAGTGCTTGTGAGAAAATAATTGCAAGCTTTAGGCTATAGTTTATAGACACACCAATGAGCAAATGTTGATGTGATAGCCTTCGGCGCAGGTATACACCATATGACGAGTTCAACGTGCTAAATACAATGCATGAGATCACTAGTCGCCCGTCAAAGGTCACGTTGAAGTCTCTCCCCTTCCTGCAGATACTCTGTTGCGGACTGAATAACTCCAAAAGGAGACTGCTCACATTGTTAAGATTTCTTGTCAGTGTGCGCCCCTTGTTCTGAGTCCGACCTCCAGTAAACCAGGGTGTAAACCGCTAAGCTGCAAAACGGTACATCTTAGTTGTAAGGGGAAACTGGCGTTTGGTTGTGTGCGCCGAGTTAATAAGGAGACCTAGAAGCTGTAAAATGCATCATGTCAGACTTTTAAGATCACTCTTTATCATGTCTGTCCCTGTGCGGAGTTATATGCAGAGACTGAGCTCGGTAAAAGGGATAACATCACATTTATACTTTTACTTGCCTGTGTCCAGGCTCTGGCGCTGAGTGAAATATGAATAATGAGCTGCAAAAAGCGACAAGGCGCATTTTTCATCGTTCGCTAGTGTGAGTGCGCTTGTGTCGAGCTCGAAGCGAAGCGTAGCTAAATTAAAAGGACATCTGTAGCATTTGTAAGAATTCCAGCTGGTGTGGTGCGGTTACCCAGAGTTAAATGTGAAGACCGAGCAGCTAAATAATAGTACATATCATATTTGCACACAAGCGCAAGCCCCAGTCTGCGTGCAATTGTGTGCGGGTGATTGCAATGCCTGAGCAGGAGCAAAGCACGTCGCATCTATAAGGCCCTCAGCCAGTGTACGCGCGCTTATGGAGAGTTAAATGTAAAGAGCTGACCACTGTATAAGGATAAATGAAGAGTTTGCAGTGTTTATAACAAGTGATATGGCGCTTATGCAAAGCTAAAACGTGAATAGCGAACAGCTGCTCAATGATATATGTAGAATTTATGGTTTCTACTCAATGTGCATGCGCTATTCCAGGCCGAAATGTGAAGACAAGACAGTTGCAAAAGGATTATTGTGGAATTTGTAAGGTTATTTAGCGAAAGTGCGTGCGCTTATGCTGAGCTAAACATGAAGAAGTAGCAGCTGCATAAGGACACATGTCGCATGTGTAAGGTTTCTCGCCAGTATGCGTGCGTTTGTGTACAGTTAAATGCGAAGACTGAGCAGCCGCATAAGGACAGGTGTCGCATCTGTAAGGTTTCTCGCCAGTATGTGTGCGCTTGTGCGCAGTAAAATTTGCCAAACCTGCAGATGCAAAAGGGCAGATGTCGCAGTTATAAGGTTTCTCGCCAGTGTGAGTGCGCTTGTGTACAGTTACCTGTTGAGAGCTAGCCGCTGCATAAGGACAGATGTCACATCTGTAAGGTTTCTCGCCCGT
This sequence comes from Amblyomma maculatum, assembly GCA_023969395.1. Taxonomy (NCBI): domain Eukaryota; kingdom Metazoa; phylum Arthropoda; class Arachnida; order Ixodida; family Ixodidae; genus Amblyomma; species Amblyomma maculatum. The sequence continues at coordinate 20,113 of JAJIZL010034235.1, forward strand.
GTGAGTGCGCTTGTGTAAAGTTAATTGCGGAGAGGTGGCAGCTGCATAAGGGCAAGTGTCACATTTGTAAGGTCGTTCGCCGGTGAGCGTTCGCTCGTGTCGATTTATTTTGCTTGGACAAGGAGCTTTATGAGAGCGCGGGACACATTCGTAAGGTAGAACGCTGATCTGCGTGCGCTTGTGGTCGATTGAATGCGACGACTGATCAGATGAACAAGGGTACGTGTCACATGTTTGAGGAATATAGCCACAACCCGTCCTCGTTTCCTGAGTTGGAAAGTTAGACTCAGGAGCAGGAAACGGGCACACCTCAGCCTGATATGTTTGTCCTACTGTGTGATGTACCATACGATTCTCCCAGTTGAAGTTCCTTGTAAACACCATGGGAACCTGTGAATCTAAGACTGGGTTTTCGTTCGAGTGTTCCAGCACCATATGTAAGTCAATGCCGGCGAAGTTCGGTGAAGTATAACCGCATAATCGGCACTTGTACAGGTCGCCTTCCCATGGAGGTCTGTTGTCTGAGCAGGACATCCTTGCCATGAAAGAATAGTAGGGCTTGGGGCTCTACTGGCAGTGTCGACAATGCCTCGTCTCAGGAGCTTGAGCGGAGATTAGCCTGAAGAAATTTCCTGGTCACAGGTTGGAACACTGACCTCTTCTGAAAATAAAGTCCATGAAATCCGTTTGTTAGAAATATACGTTCGCTTGCTTTTTGAAATCAGTCGCTTGGTACATATCGCATGCCGTGTATTATGCATGCCGGCCCTGCTGCGAAAAGAGCCAGAATATTTCTAGATAGAAAGTACTCATCTAATGACCGTGTAAAGACATGCACAAAGAGCAAATGACATAGAAAAGCACCCTGTTAGAACATTGCTTTATGCAACTTTTTATTGATGCCTTTATGTAAGCACTCAAATTATATGTTTTGTTTCAGACTTGATGCAACTTTCATATATATATCGTGTGAAAATGATATCGTCCAGCAACAGGCTACCACCACATAAAATATGTAATGTTTTGGCAAATCGTTTATTATAACAAATATATTGGATCTGCGTTGCATAGTATACTGTTTGGCAGCACTTTGAAATCTTTTCTATTACATATGGTTCTAAGTGAAAAGTGGTAATTTTCATCGGTCATCTCCGTTCCAGCACCGAAACTTTTACGAGTCTAACCACAACCAAATATAACAATACCTAGCA
>JAJIZL010034236.1:0-39411 GCA_023969395.1 Amblyomma maculatum
ATTGGTTCCCTCTCGTTCCTTCACACAGGACTTGCAAACGGTCACATGCTTGCGCGGCAGATTGGTTATTAGGAGGGGAAAGGCGCGGTAACTGTCTCATTTGTTTTCTGTGGACAGCTCAAACGCGCCATATGGGAAGGGATGAAGGTGGGAGTGAAAGTGGAAAGAAAGAAAGAGGAGCCGTAGTGGAGGGCTACGGAGGAATTTCGACCACCTGGGGATCTTTAACGTGCGCTGACATCGCACAGCACACGGACGCCTCTTCGTTTCGCCTCCATCGAAACGCAGCCGCCGAGGTCGGGTTCGAACCCGGGTACTCCTGCATTCGCGCTTTTCACGTTTTAACCTAGTGTGCTGTACTTGTACCTCTGCTCTGTACCTGGCGGTTTTTGTTAGCGACGCCTAGAAGCGTATTTTGACAGCCGAGACGTGGCGGGGCCCACGTGGCGGGGCCCACCGGCCGCGCTGCCGAGCACAGTTACAAATTGCTCTACGAGTCGTGCATGGGCCCCTCGGCAATCCGTGTAGCGTCATACCTATCCAGGTGCAGTATCCAGAGTTTTGTAATGCGGATTTTTTTTTTTGTCTGTGTGCCTTTGCTGTTTACTTGAACGCCTATGAGAGACGATCGCGAGTTTGTTTGCTTGGTTTGCGCAATCACCGTCGCTCATCCCACTGGTAGATACTTGGTTGGTGAAATGAGCGAGGATGCATTTTATTTTATGATAAAAGAATCGTGCGTAATTTGACGTAAGTCGGACTGGCGCTGAACACTTTCCTTCCCATGCCAACGATGCAGTATCTGGCACGAGTTTCGAAAATAATCGGGGGCTGCGTAAAAAAAAAAAAAAAAAAATGTCATGGTAATTTGTGCTTCCAGTGATTTAAGATTGATTGGTGTGCGATAGGCGATGACGAGTTAATAAAATCTTCGTAATTAATTGATCAACTGATGTAAAAAAGAAACGAAAGAAAGGAAAAATTGTAAATTAAGGGTTTAAGGTGTCAGAATGCTCAGAATGAAAAACCAGTGCTTGATGATGCTAAGGAAGAAAATTTAGAATGTGTAAATGATTCATTGAAATAATTGAAGAATGTGTTCAATAGTGTCAAATTGCTCAGTATGGAAAGCGATTGTTGCTGACGCATGAATATTGGTGTATAAGAATATAAAACATCAAATAAAATAAATATAAATAAAGAAATGATAGAAATATAATATAAATAAAACAGCTAAAATATAAAATGTGAAGAAAAAACATCGTGCGTGTGTGTGTATGAGAGAGAGAGACGCTATCGCGTTATATCTTTAACGGCGGAGCTTAAGTGTCCCCGTAATTTTTTTTATAACAGTGATGTTATGTTCGTTGTTCGGCAGGTACAGAAGCAGAAGACGAGAACAGTAGACGATGATCTGATGATGGTCAGGAGGAGATATATATTTACAGATGAAAAATATTATTTACATTGGCAAACAGTTACAGTAACAAGTCACACAGGTGCACTGACTTTCCCATGGTCCCTGTACAAAGGCCTTTTGTGTGTATGTGTGTGTGTGTGTGTGCGCGTGCGTGCGTGTGTGTGTGTGTGTGTGCGTGCTTGCGTCTGCACACACGCACATTGTAAAAGTAGTTGCTGCACCCAATGAGAGTATAATAAGGTGCTGAAGTAGTCGTTAAATGAAGTGTGGACATTGTTATTCATGCTAAGTGCTGACAAAACACCTTAATCATGCCTCAAACTTGAGTTTAGAATTCTAGTGTCCCCTGCTGTCAGTTTTTGAAGGCTAGCAGATAGGCAAAATAGACTCTCACACAGAGAAGTCCCTCTACAAGGCCTTACTTTTCTACCGAGCATTTCGGTTAAAGCCTAGGGACTGTAAATACGTGCTAAGCACGGAGCCTCAAACTTGACTGACAAACATGGTCCGAGGACCGCTTTTTGATGACAAACATCAACAAAGGGCCGAGGGCGGTCACCTTCGGTGATCCGCCCCGAAAATAAAGCAGCCAATCAAATTATTGAAAAACATGCCACAACCACCCTGGGTTGGGAATAATCTCGGACCCAGGTCCTTAATTACTTCAAATAAAAATACAACATTCAAAACACACACTCTTTCCACTCGCCGGTCCTGCAGAGCGCTACGCGCTAATTAGTTATGCCGTGGTTGCGAAAAAGAGAAAGAACGATCTCAATAAGCCACCTTAGCAGCGGGTATAGTGCATTCTGGCCACAGCGACTCTCTTAACTGCTAGCAAAATACTCTCGGCCTGTTCACAGGCACAAGCTGAAACACATGGCGAGATAGGAACGGTGTACAAACATGCTGCAGTGATTTAATTTTAATGGTTCATAAAATATTTCAGTCAGGCATTACATTGCCACAACAATACCTAGTCCGTAGATATGCAGTGATTAAGTGATTTTACATTTTCATTTAGTCAAAAAGCACAATTTAGTTCTTTAAGTTCGTGAACTGCATGCTGTGTGATGTGCTGGTGCTCCATTTGCTTTGGTCCTCAGGTTTTTATTGGCGAAACTTTTTTTTTTAAAGAAATTATAAGCTTCAATTCAATTGGTACAGAAGGTGGTCGGAAGCAAATCTTTCGGAGGTACCTTGTATAACAAAAAGCCTAGTATAAATACACAAACACATATCAATTTCATTTGCTTTCCTGCTTCAGGGCCAATAGACTCTTCCTGTCCAGAACTGGGCAAAGAAAATAGAGTACTGAATCTTAACTGACTTTTGGCATATAAGTAGCCATGTTATAATATGAGTTCAGTGTATGCTTTCTGGCCGTCCTCAACAACAAAGCTGTGACTCCACACAAACCTTTTGATAGCATATGGACTCCTCCCGAAGTGAAGGTGTTTGGCAGCAATGGTGAAATGTCTTCATTTATTTTAATGCCCTTTTTTATATTGTTATGTTGTGTCTGTGTCTGGTGCTCTTGTTTTTTTTTTGTGTCTGTGCGAATTTTCATGTAAACAAAACACTTACCCAATAGCTCAGGCAAGTGAGCTATGCATTCCTTTTTTTTTTGCTCTCTGGGTGCATGCTCACTGTTTAAAATATTGCTTTCATATGTTCAAGAAAAATCTGGTGATGCAAACATACATACGTACCTACATACATAGATACATACATAGATACATACATAGATGATGCATTCATACATAGATACATGATACATATATTTATTTCCTCTCTACATATGTCGAGTGAAACCTTTGGCAAACTCGGAGGCAGAAACCTTACCCAGCATAGAAAGTGACTCTCAATAAAAAAAAAAGGAGTGTATAAATCTTGAAAAAGGTGGTTCTCTTCAGGTGTGTCTCTTGGTGAAGACGAGGAAATGTTTTAGCCTTCGAGATCATCAAGGAGATCTTAATGTACAGTATTATACTCAGCACTATTTTGTGCTGCTAGTGCATGTCTTGGTTAAACATATTTCTATTGTGTACTCAGTACTCTCAACCTTATGTGACGTATTTCGAGGTTAAATTCCGATCCTATAGGGGAATCTGCGCCACTGTTGTGTTGTCAGTGGTTTGCTTTATTAAACTTCACAAGAAATCATTAAAGCCCTGGAATGCCTTGCAGGTTGCCATCACCTCCATAGCTGCCCAGCAACTATCCTTTTCCTGTCTGTGCTGCAAACACAACTTAGCGATGAGGGCCACGGGACTGACATCTCACTGGGCAATCGTGGACTACTGACTGAATACACAGGTATGGTTTGGCCTTGCAGGTTGCCATCACCTCCATAGCTGCCCATCAACTATCCTTTTCCTGTCTGTGCTGCAAACGCAACTTAGCAATGAGGGCCACGGGACTGACATCTCACTGGGCAATCGTGGACTACTGACTGAATACACAGGTATGGTTTGACTGTGCCAAAAACTTAGAGTTACCAACAGTGGGACTTTTTCCTTCTGTTTGGGAGCTCATATATCTAAATAGTGCTTTTGATTTTAATCCTGACAGGTGTGACATGAAAAGCCTTCAACACCAATGAAACTTGAAACTATGACAGGCATGCTTCAATTCCATTTTTTTTTCAGTGCATTCTAGTCCTGCTAACAGGAACAGCAGCAGTGAAGCAGTCGGCTTTTTTTTTTTTTTTGCAGTATAGATTTTTTAACGGATTTGAGGTCGTGCCTAATGCTCAAGTGTTTATAGAGTTTCCACAAGATGTATGTATGACCAGCATTCAGTTGTTGACATGCATGCAGATATAGTATTATGAAATGCAACACTGGTAATGATGGTCCTTTGTGAAAGCACCTTTTCTGTTTACTAAAGCTTTTTCATTCAAATTTGTTGCTTTGTTTTATTTTGTACAAACATTATGCAGATAGTTCGTTTAACCACTCAACCAGTTTTGTGCACTTTCGCATACCTATCCCTGTTTATTTCTAGTCATTTCCTGTTCTTGTTTGGAGTATGGATGTTTTCATTGTTTTTGTAAAGAGATCATTTTAAGCTTAGAGAGCTGCATTATTATCTTGTCATTTTTATACCACTTGTAGTGTATAGTTTCTGTGCTTTTCACTTCGTAGTGCATTGTCGAAAAAATCAAATATATGATTTACACATTTTGTTTGCTAGCATCTTTTGCAGTTATTGTCGAATCTCCCAAAGAGCACATAACGATGGCTGTCCACCGTGCAGCGTGGCATGCTTTGTAACAAAAAATATGTACACATCTCACCGACTGTTCGCAGTTTCAATGTCTTTGAGAATGAATGACAATGTGCATCATTCCTTTCATGTCATGTATTCATGAGTTGGCTCTTTGTGGTGTTTTCTTCCTTGGTACAATATTAGGCTTTGGAGAATGGCATTTTGTCATTTGCATACTGCTGCTTGTGGCTTTCATTGCTTTTAACATATGTGAGATTGTTTAAGTTGCCTATTTCCAATGTATAATGCTGGGGAAATTAAAAAGTTCTGTAGTCTACTCATGTCATTTTCCAGCATTGGGTGCAGTTACTACCAAACTTTCCAAAGAGCACCTAACTGATGGCCGTTAACTGTGAAATGTGGCATGCTTTGTAATAAAAGCATACAGTTCTCATTAGCTAGACAACAGTTGTAGTGTGTGAGAATGATCTACAATTGTTCGTCAGTTGAGCTTGCATCATAACTGAATCTGTGAAAGAGCACTGTGGGTGTGTGATGACAATGCAGCTTTAGTTATGGTAGTATCTGATGAGACTATTTTATATCTGGCAGTAGTGTTGAAAACCTCTACAAATACATAAGCATTTCAGACAGTTTTGCTGGAAATAGCAGTGAATAAATAATTCAGAGCACTGCAGGAGGAGAGCTGATTTTAGACATTCAGAATCTATCTTAACAATTTCTAGATGATGTCTTGCAAGACGTCTTGTAGCTTAAAAAAGTGGGTGCATTAGCTGAGCTAGAAGACAGCTACAAGATGTACCAAGACATGTATAAAAACGTCTATCAAATCTTGTCAAGGGATCTTGTAAATGTCTATCAGCTGTCTTGGGTGCTGTTTCAGATGTCTATAATGTGACTTGTTTATCTTGGGAGAGATGCCTTATAGCTATCTGGTAGACTGACTTATGTTTAGTATGTTATTTGTCTTCCAGATTTCTAGGTGATAACTTGCAAGACGTCTTGTAGCCTAAAAAAGTGTGTGCATTAGCTGAGCTACAAGATCACTACAAGAAATATCAAGACATCTGGCAATGTCTTGCATATCTTGTCGAGACATATTATATATGTTTAGTAGCCATCTCAGAGGTCTACTGAGACATCTATCCGGCATCTTGCTTGTCTTGCCAAGACAGTTTATAGCCGTCTCATAGATGGGTTGGTGTTTACAGGAAACATTTGTAGGCATAGTAAACAAAAGGGGCATATTTCCTGCTCATATACCAAGGACAGCGCCGAGCTTATTCCAAATGTCATCCTTCAATACATTGGTTTTGTGTTCTGAAAAGCCGAAAGTTCTACAGGGCAATAACCTCACACAATCTAATCAGATCGCAGAAACTCTCATATGGTGCACATCATTATCCTAAAATATCTTCCATAATTTATGATAATATACAAGAAACTGAAATCTTATGCGATTATATGTTACTTGTGTGTTTTTTTGTGCGAGAAAATGTGAGGTTGTTGCGTCATACAATTTTTTCAGCAGCGCTTGTCCTACCGCACACAGTATAGCTTCATGGCGTCGATAAGTATTTCTACTGTGGCCGTAACTTATTGTGATGCTACCGGTCGATGCCGCTGGCCGCGCCGACTGATGGGATTCGGCGAAAAATATCCTGCGGCAAGATTCGATCCCGGACAGGACTGGATTTCCTCCAAGATTTCCAGCGGATACTCTGCCGCGGCAGAGTTTCGCCCGCTGTCGCCACCGAATACTGAAATGTGAACGAGCCATAGGAATGTCGCATATAGCTATGTTCTCGGTTTGAACCAGCCCCGTGCCTAAACTTACTTTTTTTTTCTGTTCTTAAACCCTCCTCTGTTCCTGCAGTTGACAGTTCGCTCAACTTACTTTTTTTTTCTGTTCTTAAACCCTCCTCTGTTCCTGCAGTTGACAGTTCGCTCTTGCTTCAGCACAGTTATAGTGTTCTAGAATTGAGAAGTGTGCCGTCTGCCGCCGGCGAGCTGGTCGTTTCAGCGATGACAGGAGAGAGGGCGCTGTGTGCAGGAGGAGCGTAAAACCCCTCAATAAACTAAAAGTAGCGCCAACATGTGAAGTTTGCCGCCCCCCTCCTCTCCTGCGCTCTCCTTCGTCGTTCGACCCTCTCATTGGCCGAGCGCCGTCACGTGCGCGCGCGCGCTTTTTTTTTTTTTTTGCTGGGCGTGCAGCTTCCTCCTTTCCAGCGGGGCGGGCCGCGCGCGCGCGGCACATATCGCCGTGTGTTTTGCTGCCACGCGGACTGCTACTAAATCGTTCCCGCCGGCTATTTAATTTTTTTTTCAAGCATGTTGCGCTCTTTGGCCGGCGGCTGATAGAAGCACGGTGGTGAAGGCGAGTTCAACCAACGCAGACATCGCGTACAAATGGTGTCACGCACTGACAGCTAAAAACGGAACCGTTTCAGCGCAAAATATAAAAAAAAAACTGCTACCACGCTTCTCAAGTTTCACGGTAGCTTACAATTCAGTCCAACCCGCAAAGAAACCACACAGACTGCAGCTTCCGCAGCCTAGTTAATTTCTTTTTCAAGCATGTTGCGCACTTTTGTCAACGGCTGATGGACTCAAGGAGGTGAAGGCGAGTTAATTCGACGCCAAAATCGTGTACGTATGGTGACACACCATGGCAGCTGAACACGGCACCGTCTCAACGCCAAATATAAAAAAAAATAACTGATACCTCCCTTCCCAAGTTTACCGGTAGCTCACAAGTCAATCAAAGCTGCAAAAACTCCACACAGACTGCAGCTTCCGCCGCCTAGTTAATTCTGATCTGCAGCTGAAGTTGAAAATACATGGAAGACAGCTGCTGCCACACTTCTCAAGTTTACCGGCAGCTCGCAATCCAGTCAACGCTGCAAAGAAACCATACACAGACTGTTCCAAAATTGTTCCTGCCCGCCGCCTGGTTACAAATTTTATAAAGCATGCCGCTGAGTGGCCAAATGTGACGAACTACGGACACACGGAGATGACGGCGAGTTGAACCAACGCCGAAATCGCGTATATGTGGTGTATGACACTCACAGCTGAAACTATTCTGGCGGGAAATCCCTGTCAACATTCGGTAATTATGTTTCAGCAGTGAGTAATATTTTAACCTGAACACATTGCTACAAAATGCAAGGCTCTGGTGAGACCCGGCGCACGGCCGCCTCGATCGGCGCGCGCGCGGCGCTGATCGAGACGGCTGTGAAGGGCGCCTGCTCCGGAGAGCGCGCGCTAGTCATAGAGAAAGAGATTCGCTAGTCGCGCACCCTGTAGGTGGAGCCACGGTCGAAATGCGAGAGGAGGAGCGGCGCCGCCGGAGGAGGAGAGAGGAGATGGCGCTACTTTTAGTTTATTGAGGGGTTTTAGAGGAGCACAGTGAGCGCGTAGCAGACAGCTGGGTCGCGGCCACTCGATGGAAGAGCACTCCATTGAGCGGCCGTGGCTGGGTGAACCGCCTTCGTCACCGCTAGTTCAATCGGACTCCGAAGGCGCGTAGCAATTAGCTCCCACACGCTTGTCTAAATGTATTAAAAAGGTTATGTTCATGAACAAAACAATTAGTTCCCTATAAAATAAGCGGCCGTCGTCAGGAAACGGCAACACACACAGGCAATGTAAGATACAGATTGCCGACGAACTGACAAGCAACGGCAAGATATATTTCCTGAACGTAATGGGTACTTTATTTCTCGAACACTAGCGGGAGGTTCAATGACGAATGTCTAACGTATTTCTATGATCATGTAAATTTTTAATATTGGATGCACCGGTTTATGCGGACTAGACTGAAGTCTTCCATCGACGCTCGCACGTACTGAAAACGCAGTGAATGGTGTTTTAGGCTAGGCTAGCGTACTTTTTGCGCCACATGTAAATAGAGGTATGCGAAGATTGCTTGAAGACAGAAATTATGCCAGCGCTTACTGATGACTTTATTTAAATGTGGGCGAATACATATGAACTGGCAGTTCTACTCAAAACGAAATGAATGAATGAGAGCACATAGCAATGAACGAAACCACACAATGGACGACGTGAAAAAAAACAAATCGCGACTTAGTGCAAGAATATGGTACAAACGTATAAAACTGTACAGATCTATAGGAGAATATTAATGAACTGTACTAGGCCGTGAATAAATTAAGCTGCTAAATTTGAAAACACACAAGAGAAAGGCAGAATGATTAAATAAAGTCCTCAAACACGATTACTTGCATCTCCTCAGCTTTAGGTGCTTTACCTGCTCTGCTTTAGAGGTCTGCTCTTGGTTTAGCGACTTGGCATAAAAACGCAATAGCATGAGGACGTAGAACTTCACTAATTTAAGTGTCATTTCTTTGTCATGAGTAGGGCAACCAAGCTTGGAAACTTCTGCGCTTTGCAAAAACAACGCAAATTCACGCATGCTATTTGCGTTAATCTTTCTTGAACTAAAAAAAAAAAAACTATGAAAGACTCTTCCAGCGTGTGCACGAGCTTTGCAAGCTCCGAGGACGGATAAAGAAGACCTCCGTGGTCGAAGTTTGAGATAAATTGATTTTCTTCTTTTTGTGCCGCGCACGATTTGCTTGTAATGAGATAAGCGGAGCAAGTACTGCATTTTGACTTCTTCACGAACTTTCTAGCGACATATCCTGCAATATAAGCTATGAGACGGCTAGAACTGTGCCTAGTGACGTATCTGTGGTCATCTGAAGGAAGGGAATTCAAAGTAGTTTCGACGTCCTCGAGCCTTCCCTCGTCAACCAAACGGTCAAGCTCATCAATAGGATTTGAAAGAAGCTGGGTAGGTTTCTCGCTTGTGCGGCTAATTCCAAGTAAGGCATTTACAATTTCAGCATTACAATTTCCTGTCTTCGGGGGCTTCGCTAAGTTGTAAAATGCCAGGGCATTAACTGTCACTAAAACTTGAGCCGGTGTGGGATGATCGTTGCAGCCATTAAATTGCCTCACGATGCCGAAGAGGTTTTCTAGTTTGTCTTGGCTTAGTCTCGATGTGATAATGTCTGTAAAACCGCATTTTGCAGATAAGTAGTCGACGAGGTCGACTGTGGACTGCAAAGTTACCCGAAGGCCTTCCGCGGTGCTGTTGCTTAGGAAACCATTCTTTGAGAAGGGAAGGGTTCGAATAGGGAAGGCAGCAGAAAGAGCGCGCAATGAGCAAGAAGAAAGAACGAAAGGAAAAGAGCATTCAGTAAAAGAAGGGGGGGGGGGAGGGGCGAAAGTCATACGAGACGGACGGAACTGTGACTGTGCTCTCTGCAAACATGTATTTTCCTGCTTGACCAATCATCGCTCTTCGCTAGACAACGCGCCATAGTACAACAGCCAGAGAAGCAACGCGATGCAACAAAATTCACGCAGGAAACGAGCCGCAGAAGCAGACGCCCCAAGCGTTTCCTCTGCGGCGCGCGCGCTTGTGATGCGCTCCTACGGCTGACAGCGCCACCTACGCTTTTCATCACTCCGGCTACCACGTCGCTCCCATTGCCGCGCGCCGAAGACGGCACACTTCCCAATTCTAGAAAACTATAGCACAGTCTTATAATGGAAAGCCGGGAAGCCAGTACGGATTCGACCAGAGCCAATCGCATATCTCGAACGGCCCGGGGAGGCTTGCAGTTTCCGGTCTGTCACATCCACCGGATGCTGCGTGAATTGGAAACCAGACACAGCGCGTGGGGGCCGGCGCCGCGGTCTACATGGCAGTGATACTGGAGTATGTGGCTGCGGAACTGCTTGAGATCGCCGGTAATGTTGCTCGGGAAAACAACGAGGCAACAATAAAGGAGCACCCTGTTGAGCTTTCTGTGCACAATAATAGAGACTTGAGCCTGGCCACAGGGGTGGCAGACTGGGATGTGTGAGACAGGACTAGCCAGGCTCCAACTGCTGGCAATAAAAGAACATGCTTGGCAATCGCAGTCAGTGTCCTATATTTTCTTTAATTATCGGCTCCATGCCTTCGTCGCATGTTCATGTGCTAGACACCACACAGAGGCCACTGCTTTCACTGCCTCGTCCTGCTCCTTGGCGCCCACTGGTTGGTTTTATCATTTTCAACGATGCCTGTGCCATTACTGTACACGGATCACCACGCCAGATTCGCCTACGACTGCTTAATAAATTAAAATAAAATTTGTTTTCTCACCTGTTTTGGTCTGAGTTTCCGAGCGATGGGGGGAAGGGGGGCTGTGACGTCAGAGTCAGGTCTAGATCACGCGAGGGATGAAAATACAGTGATATAATCTTTGCTGTGTCATTTTATTTCACTAGAGTTATAAAGCAGCCTGTCTCAAGGACAGGCATCACTACAATTGAAGAATGAGCGATTATATCGCCTTTTTCATACCGCGTATAAAGGCGATTCTTACCACACAGCCATCTCTAGGCTATCGAAAGTGAAAGTGGTGAGAAAAGAAAATTCAAATATAAAATATTTAGTGGTAGTAGGCGAAAACTGCGAGCGGCCCGACATATTGGAATGGCTTACGCATCATTAACAAGACAAATGCCACCGGAATTTGGTGACTAAAACTCCAGTGACCACGCCCTGCTGAAAAACCAAAAGTTCTAAAGGTCAATAACCTCATAAAATCTTATCTAATCGCAGGACTCTCGTACGGTGCACATCATTATCATATATATAGTACATAATTTATGATAATGTACAAGAAACTATGCGAGCTTATGCAATTATATGCGACTTGTACGTGATTTCTCATGTGAATTTAGTGATATTGTCTGAGAAAAAGGGGGGTTATTGCCTCATACAATTTTTTTAAGCAGGGCGTTTTCGACTCGCGCAGCATCACGGCGATGAAAGGGCCAGATTTGAGCGCTACTCGCTTTTCCTGGTGCTGACGGAGAGGCGTCTCTTGTGTCCGCACACGGAGTGGTCAACAATTGTGCTACAGATGATACGCGATAAGAGATACTCGGACATACTGATGAGCACTTATGAAGCGGAAAACAAAACAAAAAATTAGGGGGAGGCCTAAGCAACGTCTTGACAGTTTGACCACTGCCCCCTGCTTTTATATCGCGGTTTTGGTTTCGAGAACAAAGCTTACTCGCTTTAGGGGCTCCTGTATTAGCGACGCTGTGTCTATTTAAAGGGCCACTATCCACCCTCCGGTCGAAAATATTTTTGTCCCCGGTGACTGTGAGACTTTGTCCCCATAACGCAAGGCCGCACAATGTTTTTTGAAAAGAGTAATTAATAACGCAGTTACAGCCACCGCAATCATCCGATTCGGTCGTGTTTCCCTCCTCCCGCACAATCGCAAACGTTTTCACTCTCCTGCCCAGTCGGCTAGTCTCCGCAAGCCAAATTCTCCTTCCTCCGCGTTTAGCGGGAGGTTGGGCGTGGTACTCTGCGTGCGCGAAGAAAAACGGGCCAGGTAGCGCGCGCCGCTGCATTCAGTCCGGCCGCGGCGAGGGAAAAGCGCAGGGCGAGCGGTGGACACAGTACGCCCAGCCTCCATCCGTCCGACGTCAGCCTAGCGGCTCGGCGGGCCAGCGTAGATAACGGGGAAGCTGGTTTCCTGAAGGGGAGGATGAGAGAGCTTTGATATGCATTTTTGCAGCTTTGCGGCGCACGTATCGCTGTAGCATTTTACATAGACTATCTCCGGTACCTGATCGAAGCACTGAGTTCCTTTGCTTAAAAGGTCATAGCCTGGACAGTGGCGCTTTAAGTCGCCGCGCTCTGTATAAAAAGGCTCCAACATCGGTCTGCGTCTACGTCTGCGTCCGTGTCTCCCACTCTGAACGCCGCTGTGCTGACGCCTCAACGTGCTCCGGCGTGGCGTTCGTGGCGGCTACGCCGACACAGCCTTTAGGCGACGAGGATTCAGGTGCATCGTGCTTTATACGCAAGTCAGGAGATTCTACTCACTTTTTCACTGCGCCTACTACTTCTGCTGCGCTACCTTCAAGCAGCATGTGTATTAAAGGGGCACTAAAGACACCCAAATATGCTATCAAGATTTAATAAATAAATGGCATTTCGTGACATTCTTGCCGCATATCCGGCAGCAAAAAATCGAATTACTGCTGAGATATTGTGATAAGAAGTTGAGGATTTTTCTGTTCCCGCCAGTCGAATTCAAACTGTTTACTCCTATTACGTAGTAGGGTAGAATGGCGCGCACTATGACGCAAGAGAAACTCCGTGATTGCTGGCGCGGAGCCGGCGCGGCCCGCGGCGTCGACCGGTTAGCATCCCTCAGGAGCCAACAGGGCAACATCGTTCTCGCAGACGACCATCGGCTCACAATAAGTGAAGGCCACCGACGAATTAAATAAACCGATGAGGAGAGTATTTTACCGAACGATGGGCCCATAAAGGAAAAAAAAAGAAAAATACAGAGCGCTTGTAATGCATAACACTTTGTCTCTCAAGCTTTTGCGCTCCTTCTTGCACTGCGTATAAACAAACCGATCCCTCGGTCATCGCAATGCTTTCCGAAATGTTTACATACAAATAAGATTAATTTACCTGCAAAATAGTGTCCTCGCTGCTGCGCTTGCCAGTTTTGAAGCTTCGTCGCACGTTTTTCCTTGAAGGTTTGTACTACAGCACCATGTTCAGCGAAAATTACGTCCACGGTAGCAGAGCATGACCGAAGAGCCGAGGGAAATCCCACATGTTAAAATGGTTCCAGTGCACAATATAGTGTGCATAGGCATCCAGAACATTAGTTGCAAGTCGTGAGAGCAGGCAGCATGCCCCGATGGTCAAGAAGTTGTAATGTTTGGACCGGCAGCAACAATCTGTACACCTCTAACAGTGCCTCCTGGAGAACAGTGCCTGCAGCATCGCGCATGTCTCCATAGTATTGAAATTGGCAGCCTGTTTCGCTGAGGGACTGTGTGGTGGCGCTATCGTTACCGCCTATACCAATAAATGCGTTACGCGCGTGCGAAACATCTGCAGGCGCGCTTTTGCATTCGTAGCCCTTTTTTATTTTCGGTTGGTTTGAAACACCTTCAAGACAATTAAAATTAGCGGAAGTTGCCTGCAGGCGGCTGCTCCGCTGGCGAGAGGAGCGTCTGCTAGCATGGCCTCCGGATCTCTGAGGCCATGCTGCTAGAGAATAACTTCGCGACGTGGCCGCGAAGTGGAGCCAAAATTACGCCCTGTTGGGAAAGGGAACGGTGGTAGAGGGAGAGGGTCTGGCGGGACGAAAAAACCCCAATGCTGCAGGCACGGATAACTCAAGGAGGCACTGCCTCGAAACATGGTCCAATCATAATAGACAGAAATATTTCCCTGCCTCCTATGTCCCGGCATGGCCGAGTGGTTAGCGCGGAGCATTACGATGCGAGCAGTAGTTCTACAAAGATTTATTTAAAAAATCCCGCTGTTGGTATCGATTTTTTTTCTACATATTGACTTTTTTTTTAGTTTTCACTTTTTATCTGAGGCCCTTTTTTCACCAGGCGACCAGCGCAGTAAGCAGACATGCAATAAGGGAACGATGACATTTGGAATAAGATCGATGTTCTTCTTGGTATGAGCGGCAAGTATGCCCCATTTGTTTACGATGCCTGCAATTAGCAAGTTGAAGTTCTTGTTGTCACAGTATGTGGGTCAGATGTACCATGATATAGTGAACAATTGAATGATAATGCGTTTTTCCTTCGGCATTTAACATATGTATGATTTTCGTGGCGTGCGTAGCTGCAGTCGAGAGGTCAGGTCAGGGTTAAGGGGCGCTCGCTGTCGAAGCGGCGACGTTTATGTTGGCTCAGAAGTGTGAGCGAAGGAGCGTGTCGGCGGCAGCGGATTTCGCTCGCTCGCGCCTCCGAATGCTTAAATGTGAACGAGCCAGGCGCATCTCCTGCTCCGAGCTCGTATTTAAGGCGCCGTCGTTCCAAAACGGAACTATCCGAGCACGCACGAAGAGCCTGAGCTGGAACACAACCGAAACTGAAGTGGGTGCCTGTGGCGCCTCCAAGTATATTTTGTATTTGCCTTGCAACGTTTACGTTGTCTTTTCGCCGTCGTTTACGTGTGATAAAAGCATGTTATCATATTCGAGACAAAAACTACTACCGCACTCAAACGGGCAACGCAATTCGCATTTGTCAGCCTCCGGGAACCCTAGCGCGTCACGTGATTTGTAGTTGCGAGTCTCGGCCGTTTGGAATGTGGCGGCGATACCTGTATTTCTGTTCTTCCTCTTTACTACCTTATAACAATTCGGTTTTCAGTGAAGGTGGATTTTTTGTAATCAGCAATTGGCATTCTATCGATGCAAGCACACTTCATTTGTCTCTCTAGTGTCCCTTTAACAAAGTCGTTTATTGCCTCAGGGCATAATGAAATATGTAAAAAAAAAAACAAAAGCAGTATTAAATGAGAGAAAACAGGTTGGCTATTCTAATAAAGTTCAAGAAAGAACGATGATAAGGCACTTGCGTCATGTAATGTACAAATATTGGTTGGTCGGTGAAAGGCCCACTGCCATCAGGTGCCGAATTCTCGTCGGCTTCAGTGCGGACTAACCCACAAGTGGTGAATATTTGGAGAAAGGACATTTTGGACATAGATATAAATATCGGTATTGCGGCCATGTTCATGTTACAGCAGGTGTGAGGGAAACCACGACCATGATCTTCCATAGCGCTACCTCCTCTGCGCGAGTAAGACTGGTGGGGAGGGTTACCCCACACAGTGGGACAAGAGCATGTGTGCGGCGCCGGAGGTGCTCCTTTCTTGTGAGAAGCAGGGTGGCATCATTCACACTGAGGAAGCGTGTCATTGATTAGGGTAGAGTCGCATGGCGGGTTGCAGATTCTGCACGCATCTGCGAACTGAGTAGGTCACGTGGGACCCGCACAATTCGAACGGTTTTCGAGATGCGAGCCGCCAGACGCTGTCTATTCTGGCCGATTTCTGTGCTCCGCCTGACGCGTCGGAATATTTTTGCTGTACGTAGTAAGGTAATGACATATAGAGAGCGAAGCGCGTCTTAGACTGCAACCAGCTCAGCACAGAAAGAAGGAGAATGTTCTAAAAATTGATATCTGGATGTGCTATTAAGCGCCGGCTTACAAGGACGATGAATTGCAGTTGTCGTTTCACATCCGTCAATGCTGGCATCTACATATATAATTTTGAGACTTGGGGCAGCTTGGTATCTTGTTCTGTGATACTTTCACCAAGGGATGATGCCGCATAAGATGTGATTGGTCGATGAATGTCTGTAGGTTTTTTTGCACTCGCTTTCGTTTCCATTCTACTGAGGCGTCTGCTTTTCGACGCAGCTGCAACGTTGTCTGCCTGGCCCATCAACACCACTGCGGCGTCTTCTGCACCTGCTGCTTTTTCAAAATGAACATGGCGATTCATATACCATCCTTCCTGTCATGCTCCGGCGCACAAGCTATTCCTTGCCTTAAATGGCGGCGTGTTTTCCAGGCTTACGTAGACGTCGCCGCCAACACCACTACGCCGGAGCACAAGAAAGCGCTTGTGCTCAACACGCTCGAAATGGAAAGCATCAGTATTTACTACAACCACGTCGAGGAAGAGACGCACGCTGAAACCGACAGAGAGACAGGTGACTCCGAGGCACCGGACGTATACAATGCGGAGCTTCAAGTCCTAGATAAGGACTTTCACGAGGAAGAAAACGAATATTGCAGCGGCGTACATTTCAACTGCAGAGCGCAGAGTCCTGGAGAGGCAACTACCGAATACATTCGAGATGTCTAATGGCTCCTCAAACCATGCAAGTTTGGCCCCGTTACCGACATCAAGGTGCAAGATCAAACCGCATCGTCGGTTCGACACATCGGCTGTCTTCGCTGTAGCTCTCCTGATCACTGGGCAAATTTTCCAGGGTGTCCTGTGCGCCACAAATAGTGGCAGCCATGTGCGAAAAAGGGACATTTCTTCCAACTGTGTCGTTTATCAGTAGATACGGCGGAAACCGTCAACGAACTGGAAACTCAAGATAGTACCAATGCAAACATATTGACTGTCCTCAATATCGAAGACTGTAGCAATGATCAGTCACTTATGCGGCTTCCCAGTCAAGTTGATAATGTGACCCTCTCCTTAATAATCGATACCAAGACAGTCGTTTCTCTTATGAATATTCGTGACCACGAGACGCACTTTTACATGTCCGCCTGCTTCAATCGGATCTAATCATTCAGAGCTGCTCGGAGCAAGTGGTCAAGAACTTGGGAGTTTTCTTCGGAAACGTCAAGTTCCAAGATAAGTCGGCTGCGGTAAAATTCTATGTCACATGACGCGGTTCACTACTTCTGGGACTTGACTTTACGAAGGCATTGGAACCCATCATCATCGCTGAAACTCTGTCCAGTGCACAGATCACTCCTACGTCTGCAGTTCCGCCCAACGCACCGTTGTAATTCAGTCATCTGTTCACAGACTTGGTTCGGCCCGCGCGTAATTAACACGCTTGATTACGCGCGCTGCCAGAGAGGTTGGCGGAGGAGAGGGCATGCTGGCCACCCCCCGCCGCCTCCCGGGCCTGCGGCGACGCTGCCGCGGGCTTCCCTCTTTCCTGCCGGCGTAACCGGGAGACCTCCTCTCCCGTTCCGTGTCGAGGAGCGCGACTGTAGCAACTCGCTCGGGGTTCTTCGGCGGTTGGGCGCGCACGCCGAGGAGACCACCGCCGTCACCGAGAATCGCCCACTAACCGTAGGCACTTACCGCACCGGGATTGAGCGCGAAGTCGTGTCAGGTGAGAAGACTCTTTCTCTCGCCTCTTTGACGCGCTTCCCAATTAGGTGGTTTTTATTTCACCCCCGTACGCGGCGTCCGCTCGATACACGGCGGTTGTATTTGTGTATTTGTATTTGCCGTGTACAACTGCTCGGGCAAATTAAAGCTTGTTCGAGTACGCAACTCGTATTTGTCCCCTCTGGCCCGAACCCGCCGCAGTGGCGATTTCTCGCAGCGCGGGTTGGGGATCACAGCTCTGTCTGCTAGGGCTGGCACGTCGGGGCTAGAAGGCGACTGTAGCGTCTAGCCCCCCCGTGGCGCATTCTGGCCAGAATAACCCCCATAAAGGCTACGTGCATCAGGTGACTCGGCGACCGGACGTGAAACTTGTGGCGTCAAAGCTGCATCAGCTTCCGTTACTGCTCCGCCAGAAGGTGGCGGACGAGCTTCTTCGTTTGGAGACTTCCGGGGTCATTGATATAATCAATGCTTCTGACTGCATGGTGTCATCACTGGTGGAGGTAAGGAAGAAAGGACGAATTCATTCGACTATGCGTGGGCTTCCGTGAGCCGAACATGGCCATTGTGGTGGACAGTTTTCCCCTTCCCTACACCGATTAACTGCTTCACCAATAATGAGGTGCTACTTGCTTTTCCAAACTTGATCTTACTTCCGCGTATCACCAGGTTGAATGGCAGACGTGAGCAGATATTTAACATTTATCACTCTTGAAGGGCTATATCGCTTTCGCAGTGTGTGTTTCGGTCTATTATCTGCCCCGCTGTTTTCCAGAAAATGATGTCTCAAGCGTTGAAATATTATCCAGGAGTTCTTTGTTATCTGGATGACATTTTGGTCTGGGGTAAAGATCGTGCGGAGCACGATGCAAACTTGAAAACTGCCTTAAAGGATGTGGGGACCACACCAGCCACATTCAAAGTTCCCGCGGTACCGATGCGCCGGCGCCTAACCATTCCCTCTCCCCACTCGTTCCCGGGATAACCGGTCCTGCGCGAGAGTATAAAGGAAGGCGCACGCTCTCGCCTCGCCCTCTTCTCTACCGGACGACCCGCGGATCGCTGCCTGGCCGCCCAGACGACGACCCCGATGACCTGCCGCACCAGCATGGACTTCCGAATGTGAGATTAAAGATGTTTATTACACGGCCCGCTGTGTATTTGTCTTGCGCATCCCTCGGGCAGAGGAATCGCCCACAAATGGCACCCAACTGGGGCGTAATTAGCACCCATGTGGACGATTTCATCAGACGGCACTGGGTTCCCCAGACGACGTGGTGCTAGTGCAGGTAATTCCCGTAGCACTTGTTGAGAGCGCGGCGCGATGGAGACGCTGCCTGCCGGCCTTCCAGTCGATGGCAGACTTCACAGATCGCTTCCGCGCCGAGTTCTTGCCGCCCTATTACTAGCATCGGATGCTTGAGGAGCTAGCGTTGCGCACACAGAACCCAAAGGAGAGCCTCCTCGAGTATGTACACGCAATGCAAAAGCTCTACAAGAGGGCAGATCCCACGGCAACCGATCTTGAACAGGCCATGCGCGTGATCAGGCAATGCCATCCGCGCTTCAAGCCGTATTTGCGGGGACGTGGTTTTGCAAACCTCGGGGCCCTAGCACAGGAAGCGGAGGTAGTGCAGGCGGATTTACACGCTGAATTGCGCTACCAGCCACCCCTCAGGCCAGCCGAATCGCTAGAGTCGCGATGCGCCTGGGCCGGAGGCCAAGACTCCGCACCGCGCGCCAGAAGCGCAGACGTAATGATGGTAGGGCAGGAAAGGCCAGCGGAAGGCTCCGCTATTCCTCGCGCTCGTGACCCGTACGCGTTCGAGTAGCGGCGTCGAGCTGGGCTCGCCAACGACGTCCGCACAGGCGCGGAGAGAGGGGAAAAACGTCGCCAACCGCTTCGTGGAACGCGGCATCCCCCGACCGCGCCGCAGGTGAACGATCGGCTTTGCTGGAATTGCAACCAGCCGGGCCACATGGCATGCGAGTGTCAAGCAAGGCGTATGCAGAGAAACGCGGACCGCCGGCGGCGATAATTGGTAACACCAGCCTGTCGCCGTCGGCGGGAGAATTTCGTGGTAGCCACGCCGGAAAATGGGAAATGTGCTCCCACGCCGCGTCACCAGGCGACCGCACCGGCGGCGCAGAGGCTTCTGTCCCCCTCGCCTGTAGAGCGCAAGGAATGTTGTCGCGCTCGAGCCCTTTTATGCTAGCGCGGTTAGCTGGTAAAAGCTACTCGGCACTCGTTGCCACGGGCTCAACACAGTCACTGGTCGGTGACGACGTGTTCGAGGCCTGCCGTAGATATAACATCCGTGTCAGGCCAGCCGAAACACCTTTGAGCTTAGCAGCCGGGACAGCAAAAGCGGAGGGAGCGGTGCGTCTAGTCATGCGCCTTGAGGGAAGAAAGAAGTTATTCTGGGAAGAGAATTTCTTTCGAGCGAAGGCATTGTGCTTGACATGGGGGAGAACGGCTATCGCTACAGCCCCTTCACCCCCCTCATTCCCTTTGTTAGCGCACTCAGGCACGAATTCACTGCCCAGCGGGCGAGCGTCCAGGCTTATATGGCAGACGGCTCCCCCGCGACCCTGAATGGTAGCCCATTAGAAGCAATTATCGCATCCTTCTCGGGAACCGGTAGTCAGCGCCGAAGTCTTTTGGAAACTTTACTCCCGTTTTCGGATTGCTTCACAGAGAATCCAGGCAGAACTGACGTGCTTAAGCACGAGATCGAAGCGGGTGATGCGCGCCCTTTCAGGTGCAACCCGCGGCCGTTAAGCGCGCATAAGAGACAGCTTCTCGACAGCGCCCTTGACGAGATGATTGATACTGGCGTGGTGAAACCCTCACAAAGTCCCTGGGCGTCCCCAGTGGTTCTAGCGCCAAAGAAAGATGGTTCGGTCAGGCTGTGTCTTGATTATCGAAAGCTCAACTCACTGACGCCTATGGTTGCGTACCCTTTCCAGTCGGTCGAGGCTGTGATGTACGCGGTAGGGAACGCAATGTTCTTCACAGTCCTGGATGCAAGCAAATGGTACCTACAGATTGAGGTGGGGGAAGGTGACATTCAGAAAACCGCATTCACCTGTCACCGGGGACTCTTCGAATTTACTCGACTCCCGTTTGGTTTGCGTAATGCACCGAGCACGTTCATGCGATTGATGGACATCGTGCTGGGCGATGTAAGGTTCAACTACGCGATGGCGTCCCTCGACGACGTCGTGATATTCTCACAGTCGTTCGAAGAGCATCTCATTCACCTGAATTCCGTTCTTGAAAGAATGAGACGAGAGGGTATAACGATTCACCCAAATAAAGTGCAGTTGGCATCAAAGAGAGTGAACCTCTTGGAATTTGTGGTTGATGATGGCACTTTGAGACCGAACGATGACAAACTGCAGGCAAATCTGAACTACCCCTGCCCGACGGAGGGAAAAGCTTGCAGAGGTTTTTGGAAATGGTTGCTTTCTACAGACAATTCACCCTATAGTTGTTCGGAGCTCGCTAGGCCGTTAAACCAACTGTTTCGTAAAGGCTCGAAGTGGGTCTGGGGCAAGGAACAGAACGACGCTTTTGTTCCCTCGGCTCGCGCGATAGCGAACACCGCTAGTTTGCGCCTCCTCGACCTGAACAAGCAGTTTGTCTTGCAGGCAGATGCTAGTGATGCCGGTGTAGGAGCTGTTTTGTTGCAGGAACACGAGGGCAAGCTGCGCCCTGTCGCGTTCGCGAGCCGCACGCACACATAGGCGGAGCGGAATTACTCCGTGACCGAAAAGGAATTCCTGGCGATAATGTGCCCATTGTCAAAGTTCGACATGTACCTAGACGGAGCGGTTTTCACCGTGCAGGCAGATCACCTGCCACTTTCGTGGTTCCGGAGGGTGAAAAACCCCGCAGGCAGACTCGCGAGATGGGCGCTGACGTTGCAATGTTATGCATAAGCCATTGAGTACTGCCGCGCAGCATGAATAAGGTGGCCGCACCGTGGAAAGCTGGCGGAAGCGGAGCAGAGGCGCTATCCAGCATTGCTGAAAGCGGCGTCGTCGCTATTGGAAAGGGGGAGAGCGCGGACGCGAGAGTCGCGCCCTCCGTAGTTAAAGAGAGAAAGGAGGCGGACAGAGTTGCCGTGCTGTGCTGCGAGAGAGAGAAGGCGCAGCAGCTGGTGACGGCGACTACTCGCCTGCCAAGGAGCGAGGCAGAGAGAAATCTGTCTTGGGGAGTAGCGGTCAGTAGGGAAGAGCTAATTGAGGCCCAGAAAGTAGATGATCTATGCCAGCGGGTGCTGACAGAGCTTGCGAGTAGTGCAGCTTGCACCGGGTATGTTGAGGGCAAGTACAACGCGTATCTGCTGGGCGATGATGGCTTACTGCTCCGCTACATCCCCCAACTTGACGAGGAAGAGGCGATTTCATCCCCTTTCCGAGTCGTGGTCCCGAGGAAGTTGCGGAAATGATTTCTCCAGTACTTTCATGACTCAGCGCTGGCAGGCCATGGCAGCGGCAGTAAGAATTATGACAAGTTATGCCGTGTCGCGACCTGGCCAGGTATGAGAAAGGATGTGCTGGATTACGCCCGTACATGTACTGTTTACTAGGTAGCCAAGCCTCGGGCGGGGAAACCCGCTGGCATGATGAAGCCGGTAGTCAGCAACTATCCGTGACAAGTGGTCGCGTGCGATATCAAGGGACCCCTCCCTCACTCCGCGCGCGGACGGCAATATATCCTAGTAATAACGGACCACTATTCCAAGTGGTCTGAGGTATTCCCCCTTAGGAAGCTTATGTCAGAACGGATTTGGGAGAAACTGTTGGAGACATTCACTCGTTTCGGTTTCCCTTCCGACCTGATTACAGCCAATGCTTCGTATTTCACAAGCAAAGTCTGTTGATTCCTGTCGGGCGCTTCAAATCCACCACAGAAAAACGAGTCCCTACCACGCTCAGAGCAACATAACCGAGAGAGTGAATCGGAATGTTAAGAGTATGGTGGTCGCGACGACCGAGCAGCACAGAGATTGGGATGCACGGCTGTCCGAACTGGCGTTCGCCACTAGAACAACCGTGAACAGGTCGGTTGGTATGACACCTGCTTACTTGAATTTTGGGAAAGAGATCGCTTTTCCGCTAGAGAACGCCCTACTTGACGCGGCGGGGCCCGCGCCCCCTCCGCTTACGCAATACGCGACAAAGCTCCGCGAGCGCCTTGAGGCAGCGCAGCGCGCGGCTAGTAAAAACCTCGATGTCGTGCGCATGCAACAAGCGGATCAGTACAACAAAGGTCGTCATCACGTCGTTTTCAACACGGGCGACTTGGTACTGAAAAGAACGCACGCGCTTAGTAACGCAGCGCGTGGTTTCACCGCGTCGCTAGCTCACAAGTGGGTTGGACCGTTTAAAGTTACAGCACGGACTACGCCACTCACCTACCAGCTGCGGTTGTTGACGAGTGGTGAAACCGCCGGTCCGGTGCACGTCGCAGACTTGAAAGCTTTCCACCTTCGCAAGGACGATAACTGCGAAGCGGTGGAAGCTCAAGGCGATGCAGCGATCTCCCCCGCAGTAAGGCGTGCAGGTACCAACCCGGTTCGCAACCGACGCTATAACCTAAGACCAAGGTAGTGCACTACTTTGTCTAACGTCTTTACTTCTTTCAGAATGCATTCTGATGATAAGATTTTGCAGCAGCCAGAGGAACACCGTCGCAGGGGCGGAAAAACGCACCAAGCGCATGGTTCAAGGAGGGGTCACTTAAACAGGGGGCACCCCCCTAGTTTGTCGCGTTTTGTGGCCCATCATCGTGACCAGCGCGGCCATGCTGGCCGTCTTCAACAAGTCTGGACTCGGAGCCCGCTGCCTAGGCCTGGAGTACGGGCCTCAGTGCGCCAGGTGTCCCCGGGGCGGAAAAGCCTGCTGCAAAGGGGTCAGTGCATCCAGCACGGCGCAACGTGGAAAGGGGTCGACAGCGATGTGGAGTAGCAGCTCAGGGCCGCTTCCAGGCGTATCCGCGGTCGAGCCCAGCTGCGCTGTGACCCCGAGGATGTGGCCGCTGCCGGAAAGGGACCAGCCGGAACAGTCCCGCCATACCTGCTGCTTCTCCCGCCGCCCGGGATGGCATCCCGCCCGAGATGGCATCCCGCCAGAGCCACGCGAAAAGCCTCCATATTGCACGCCTACACGGGCTCGGACATGAACATGACCCGGCGGTCGCTGGACGAAGTGATTCTCTCTCCCCACTCGTTCCCGGGATAACCGGTCCCGCGCGAGGGTATAAAGGAAGGCGCACGCTCTCGCCTCGCCCTCTTCTCTACCGAACGACCAGCGGATCGCTGCCTGCCCGCCCAGACGACGACCCCGATGACCTCTCGCACCAGCATGGACTTCCGGACGTGAGATTAAAGATGTTTATTACACGGCCCGCTGTGCATTTGTCTTGCGCATCCCTCGGGCAGAGGAATCGCCCGCAAGGACTATAGACACCACATTTTGGTGGAACTTTCTTCTTTTGGTAATGATGCTAAGCCATCCCTGCATATCGATGCGAAAGCAGTTTTGCTAAGGACCACTAAATAATTTATAATTGACGTTTCTTCTCTCAACAGTTACGGTTTCAGCAGGTGAGTTATGGCTGTGACGTCACAGTTAAGTCGACGCGCGGTATGAAAAAACAGTGATATATTTTCTGATTCTTCACTTGTGATTACTGTTTTGAGGCAGGCTGCCTTTATCACCGTAGTGAATTCAAACGACACAGAAATGGTTATATCGCTGTATTTTGATTCATCACGAAACCTAGACTTGAGTGGGACGTCCCAGCCATCGATCGGCCGTTGAAACCGAAACAGACGAGGAAAAAAATTTCGATTATTTGCGTTTTCAAATGCCTATTTGTCTACTTTTTTGAGACGTCACGCATCCGCTAAACTACCACTAATGCCTCAATAATTGGAATACGCTTAACTTTTAGTTATCAGGAAAGAAAAATAGGATGTTTAGTAGACCGAAACATTTTTTGAAAGCATTTTTTCCTCGCACTTCCGGTCTAGCGCGCGGACTATAGCTTTGCCCTTCGCGCGGTCGGCGCGGGCACGGAAACAGCGGCGCGGTCGCGCGCGGTGACCTCGTTTCAGTTCCCTGCGGGGAACATTCCATCTCTCTATGTTCTCGTTTCTTGTGTCTCCCATGCGAAATTGACTTCGAAGTCGGCTTATCGGTCTCCACCATTAGGTCGGTGCCTTAAATGCCGTGCCCTAGTGCACCGCGCAGTATGTGATGCAGTAAAATTTCGGAGGCAAATGCTCCGTACCCGTGTCCACCAAATAAAATACGCACCTCGGATCGAGTCAAAGCGACCACATACGCTGGTAAGTAATGTGTTTACTAGCCTGAACATAGCGCACAAATAAACGACTGTTTCACAGGTGCAATGAGTTAGTCATTAGTGTGATAAGTCATTATTGTGACGGCTTTTAAAAGCCTACCGTCTCGACTGTTGACTTGATTGCGTCAAAATATTCACGGAGGTTGCATTTTATTTCGTAGCAAGTTTGTAGCGTGCAAACTTTGTCTTAAAGTAAATTAGCTAAGACAACTGCACCTACCTGGCTCGGTCATGCGCAATGCGCGAACCCGCGGTATCGTGTGAAGGCATTGGCGGCTTTCGGCCCCTGATACCGGGGAAGACTGCGGGTTCGCATTGTACGCAGCAGCAACGAATTAAGCACACTTACATAACTTACTACGAGCAAGTAAAGGTTACCGCAGCATCAAAGCTCCGTGCGCTCTTTCACCACAAACGATTGAGGGGTTGTGCCGGAGAGATACAAGCCCCGCGGTATTAATGTTTAGGATACGCATGCTGTATCTGCTCCTTGCAAGGTTTCACATGACATGCAGTGATGAGGAGGCATCAATTTTTGAAGTCGGAGGTGAAATTCCTAGGACACATTGTCTTCGCTAGCGGCATGCACTCTGACTCAGAAAAAGTAAAGTGCGTAGAGGAATTTCCAACCAAAACGAGTAAAACCGAAGTCCGCAAATTTCTCGGTGCGGTCACCTAGTATCGATGCCACATCTCTGATTTTACGCGCATAGCTAAACGGATGACACAGCTAACGAGCAGAGCAGCTTTTGAATGGACGCCAGAGACTAAAGAAGCTTGTAAAATTTTGAAGAGAAATTTAACTGAAGCCCTCTATTATATTTTCTAGACTTTACTAAACTGTTCACCCTCAAAACATGCAGTATGAGCCGTACTCTTCCAGGTCCCCCACGATGCAGAGTACGCGGTTGCTTAAGCGAGTAAGCAGTTGATTGCAGCCGAGAAAAACTACGGCGTATACAGAACTAGAAGGTCTAGCAGTAGTGTGGGCTGTGCGCCATTTTCGTTGTTGTCTGTACGGGCGTCATTTCAAGATTCTGACAGTCTGCCAACCTTGAAAATGGCTCATAAATGTGAGAGCTTCCAGTTCTAGGCCCATTGGAACTTACCCCTGCAGGAATATGATTTTGAGGCCGTTCATCGAGCCGGGAAAACGAACCAAAATGTATAGATGCACTCATCCGCGCGCTAGCGTGTCCGATCTATTTTCTTAGCTCACTGAAGCTATCCTGCAAAATGAGCAACAGAAGGACCGTTTCCTCGTTAAGAAAATAAAAGACTGTAACCGTTTGCTACGCTGTGCTTGTGGTCGCTACCACTCCGACCAGAAAGACACCCTTAGTTTTCGGAACAAGGGAAGCTTCTCAATGGGTCGCGTGGTCACACCGCCGTCAATGAGGGAAGATATTTTGAGATTGCATCACTACTTGCCTTCACAAGGGCACCTCGGTATCCGGAAGACACGGGAAAGAGTATCAAGGAACTGTTTCTGGCATGGGATGAAAAGAGGCGTGGCACGCTACTGCCAGCAGTGGAAATCATGCGCGCTCCGTAGGGTTCCCGCAGGCAGGCAGCGCCATTGCAGATTTTTCCAGATGTTCACGAGCCATTTCAGCGAACCACGATGGATATTGTGGGGCCACTTCCGTGCACAACCTCCAGGAAAAGATACATACTAGTTGTCGTGGGCGCCACTGACGACAGCGCCCCAAGCGGCAAGCTAACCAGGCGGACCGCCGGAAGACCCCGGCATGGGCGACCGCGCCAAGGAGAGCGAAAATAGGCGCTATTACTTGATGTATAAATAGACAGTTTTGCTTGTTATACCGGCTACGTCTGCCACATGGTGGCAGCGGCGGGATAACCAACGCAGCGGGACACCCAGAAGGACAGCGAGCCCAACGTAAGCGGCCGCAGCGTCATGCCATACACTCGCGGCGCGAACGAAGAGCGCGCGAGCGGCACTCCGAGTATGACGTTCAACCAGCTCGCCGTGGAACTGCCGACAAAGCTCGATTTCCGCAAGCCCGAAGATTAGACACGATGGCACCGCAGTTGGGAACGCTACCGACTCATCTCCGGTTTGACAGGACAGGACGAGAAGACGCAAATCAAGACATTACTCTACGCCATGGGCGAAGAAGCGGAGGACGTGCTCGCTGCTTTGAAACTGACAGACGAACAGATGGCATCATACTCCGCCGTGGTGAGTGCTTTTGAAAAGCATTTCCTACCTCGAAAGAATGTCATCTATGAGAGAGCGCGATTTAACTCTCGGAAACAAGAGCAGCATGAAAACGTCGACGCATTTGCATCTGAACTGTTCAAGATGGCGGAAAGATGCGATAACGGAACTCTCAAAGACGAACTGATTCGGGACAGGCTAGTCGTCAGCTTGCGAGACGTAAAACTCAGCGAGAGCCTGCAGCTTGACGCAGAACTCACTCTCGAAAAAGCAATCACAGCTGCCCGTAATTCAGAGAGCGTGAAACTTTAACACAAGGAAATTCGCTCCATAGAACAGCCAGCTCTCGACATGGGAGACGTTCGCGGCCAGACAAACGTCAAAACTCGCCGGAACGAAGCGAAGGTGCCTTTCAAGTCGCGCCCTCAACGTACACACAAGACGCGAGACGAACGCTGCAAGTGGTGTGGTGGTGTGCGTGACGACATGAAGACACAGTGTCCCGCGATAGACAAGACGTGCAACCAGTGTGGGAGAAAAGGCCACTACGCCCGCGTCTGCATGTCTAAGCCGAAGGACGAGACCTCGAGTATCCGACAACGACCAAAAGATCTCAGAGAACTATTGGCGAAATCAAAGTGGGAGTGAACACGCCGTGGAGGATTACTGCTACCGTGAACAACTTGCCTTTTACCTTCCAGGTCGACACCGGCGCGGATGTGACTGCAATCGCACACGACCAGTACGACAGAACCGTCACGGGACCCATCAAGTCAACGCAACAGCTGTTTATAGGCCTAGGCCAGCCAGCGATAGCCACTGTTGGCTACATCGATGCAACAGTCACCTGGCGCAACACTTAAGTCCAAGAACCAGTCTTCATCATCAAAGGATTAAAAGAACCGCTGCTCAGTCGACCAGCTATAGAATCACTTGGGATTCTACAGCGCTCTCTTGAGCTAAACGAAACCCTCGCACAATCAACTGATGTCCCCAAAGTCTTGGCGTCATACCCAAAGCTAAAGTCTGGGCTTGGAGTCATGAAGACTGAGTACCGCATCAAAGTCAAAAAGGATGCTGAGCCATACGCAATCAGTTATCCTAGGCGCGTGCCTCTTCCACTGCTTCCACTTGTGAAGAAAAACTAGAAAGGATGGAAGACTTGGGAGTCATCCAGAAGATCGAGTGAGCAACCGAGTGGTGTTTTCCAATGGTTGTAGAACGAAAAAACAACAATGAGCTGCCCATCTGCGTGGACTACGGTCAACTCAATCAACAAATAATACGCGAACGTGTGCTCATGCCTACGGTCGACGAGTGTCTTGCAAAATTAGCAGGTGCAACAGTTTTCAGCCGCCTAGATGCACGAGCAGGATACTGGCAGGTGCCACTGTCCAAGGACTCTCGCGGATACACAACCTTCATCACACCAGTTGGCAGGTTCCAGTTCCTGAGGCTTCCCTTCGGAATCTCCACAGCGCCAGAGTTCTACCAGCGAGAAATGTTCCGTGTGCTCGAAGGACTAGAGGGTGTGAGTTGTCTACAAGATGACATCATTTTTCTACCAACGAGAAATGTTCCGTGTGCTCGAAGGACTAGATGGTGTGAGTTGTCTACAAGATGACATCATTGTCTCAGGGAAGACAACTGAGGAACCCGATACCAACTTACTGTTGGTGCTGAGGAGGCTAGAAGATGCAGGTGTTACTCTCAAAATCGACAAGTGCTCCTTTCGACAAACAGAAGTAACATTCTTAGGACACGTCGTAAACTCAACAGGAGTCAGTGCCGACCCAGAAAAGGTCAGGGCCATAGTCCAGCTCGACCCACCACGTGATGATGTGTCAGAAGTCAGGTCTTTGTTGGGCTCTGCAAACCACCCAGCGAAATTTCTTCCAGAGCTAGCGGACTTTACGAAGCCTCTCAGAGACTTGCTCCACCAAGACGCCGACTGGCACTGGGGCCCAGCTCAGCAGCAGAGTTTTGATAAACTCAAGCAAGCTTTAGCAGGACGCCGATTCTCACTCACTATGATGCTCAGTCGCCTCACACAGTGTCTGTGGATGCTTCCTCATACGGTCTTGGGGCTGTACTTCTACGGCAGTCGCACGAAAAGCTCCTACCTGTGGCATATGCATCACACTCCCTTACGGATACAGAACAAAGATATGCCCAAATCGAAAAGGAGGCACTGGCAATCACATGGGCTTGCGAACATTTCCGCAAATACCTGCTGGGATCAACCTTTCACGTGGAAACGGAACACAAGACGTTAATACCGCATGCTGACGACTGAACGACTTGACGAGGTGAGTCCTCGCCTTCAACGTTTGAGGATGCGACTTTTGGAGTACGACTACACCATGTCCCACACTCCCGGCAAAAAGCTGTACACAGCTGACCTTCTGTCCCGGAAGCCATCTGGGAAACCAGCAAAGAAAGAACTCTCGAGAGTGCAGTGCGCGAGTTTGAAGAATTAGCACTTGAATAGCTCCCTGCTTCAAAGCAAATGCTGGACAGAATCAGGGCAAGCATCCAGTCAGACGTAACACTTTCTAGGGTGGCTACCTGCTGCACTAAATCATGGCCAACTATGCATGGGCTGTCACCTGACCTGAAAAGGTACATCGAGGTGGCTAGTGAGATTTCGCTCGTTGATGGTCTGCAATTCAAAGGCGACAGAATAATCAACCCATCAGACATCAGAGTAGAGGTTCTGGACAAAATCCATGCAGGCCACTTGGGCACAACGAGGTGCCGAGCGAGGGCAAGAGAATGCATATGGTGGCCAGGCATAGGCAAGCACATTGAAGACTATGTGGAAAAGTGTCCAACTTGCAGAGAGCACAGAAAGCCAGAAACAGAACCCCTGCTTCTAGCCTCATTGCCAGCACACCCTTGGGACATAGTCGGCATGGATCTCTTCATGCTGGAGAGGAACTAGTATGTTGTAGTAGTAGACTACTACTCCCGATTTTTCGTGCTAGAACAGCTGCCGAAGACAGCTACAAAAACATAGCCCTAGTCTTGGAGCCAATGTTTGCACGGTACGGTGTTCCACGGACAATACGCACAGACAACGGGCCGCAGTTCACTTCCACAGAGTTCAAAGAACTAGTGCATCACTGGGGAGCCTCACACACAACCTCACGCCCTTACTACCCGCAGAGCAAAGGTATGGCTGAGAGGGCTGTGCCACGGCCGCTCATCGAGTGGCCGTGGCTGTGCAGACAGCAAAGTAGCTTTTGAGGAAGTCTTCCAACATACACAAAGCGCTGCCTGCCTACAGGGTCACACACAGCATGAAAGGGTTTTCACCAGGAGAACTCTTAATGGGTCGTCGTCTGAACACCACAGTACCAACCACTTCGAAGCTGCTAGCCCCGAAATGGGACGATAGCGAATTCAGACAAAATAATGAATCCTACAGAGCTCGTGCGAGGCGATCATATGACACCCGCACAAGGTACGGAGCCGAGAGCGCTTACCACCAGGCACAGCGGTGCGCATCCTTGCTGGAGCTGCATCAAACGGCGTGGTAACACAGCCAACATCAGAACCAAGGTCTTACGTCGTACAAACCGACAGAGGACAAGCAAGACGTACAGCAAGACACCTGAAACCATTGCAGGACACGAGCACCACAAAAGGTGGACGTGTTTGTAAGCGACCAGAACGCCTGGACCTGTGAGATCAAACGTTTCAAAAAGGGGGTGTTGTGGGCGCCACTGACGACAGCGCCCCAAGTGGCAAGCTAACCAGGCGGACCGCCGGGAGACCCCGGCATGGGCGACCATGCCAAGGAGAGCGAAAACGGGCGCAATTACCTGATGTGTAAATAAACAGTTTTGCTTGTAATACCGGCTGCGTCTACCACACTAGTGTTCGTGGATCATCTGATCCGATATGACGAAACATTCGAGTGAGGAATAGGTGTCGCCTTCCGAAGGCTCAGAAGGGTGATTCCGCAGACGAAGGAATATGGAAAGTCAGGCAGTCTTGATGTTGAACGAAGAGAGAAGATATATTTACAGACTGTATACACAAAAACAACTGAATTTACACTGGTGGCTTCACACAGAGCTGCCACCGCCCTAGCAAAAGGGTACATCACAAGCACAAAACATCTCACACAGAGAACCGCTTAACTTGGTTTGGTTTGGTTTGTGGGGTTTAATGTCCCAAAGCGACTCTGGCTATAAGAGGCGCCGTAGTGGAGGACTCCGGAAATTTCGACCACCTGGGGTTCTTTACCGTGCCCTGACATCGCACAGCACACGGCCGCCACTTCGTTTCGCCTCCATCGAAACGCAGCCGCCGAGGCCGGGATTCGATCCCGCTTTCTTGGGCACAGTAGTCGAGTGCCGTAAGCGCTGCGCCACCCTGGCGAGGCTGAACCGCTTAACTCATACAGGAAAGCTAACGTTCCGAGCACGGAGTCTCCAGCTGTCCTCGACTGGACAGAACTCCTCAACCGGGATTGATGGCCGCTTTTTCATGGCAACGACAGACATGAGGACGGTCGCTTCTCATGATCCGCCTCAAAATTGCGCAGCCAATCAAGCCCGTTGATTAAGACCCAACCCCGGTAGGTTAGCCATAATCTCGGACCCAGGTCCTTAATTCTTTGAAATAAAGATGCTGCGTGCATGCGGAACGCTCTCTTCACTCGAGGGTTAACAACCTCTCCCCATCGGCGCTCGTCCTCCTATCTCTATATCATGGTAAACATGTAAAAACAAATGTCGCCGCCGCGTCTTCAGAAGAAGCGCCGCGGGGGCGGGGGGAGTTGAGACGAGGACATCATTTTGCTACCCACAGGAGGCCAGGCTGACAATACAATACAATTCACAGTGCAATGGTGCGGTAGAAAGACTCAACCAGACCATAATGCAATTTCGGTCTCTATTATGTTGACAATGACCAGCGCGACTGGAACCTTAAGCTTCCTTACGCGACTTTTGCCTACAACTCTGCCGCCTACGAGGGAACAAAAACGAGTCCGTTTTCCCTTTTGTACGGCAGGGATCCAGCGATCCCAGGCGGGGCATTTGAGGAACCAAAAGGCCATTATGGCTCGCTGGAAGATTACCGCGAAGAGCTTGCGCAGAGATTAGGGTGGGCCCATACAGAGCATCGAAGGCGTTACGAAGCACAGTAGAAGCGCGTAAAAGACGACAGGCGATTGTCAGTCGGGACGCAGACATAGGTAGCCATGTATACTTTCAAATAACTGTCCCACGTACCACGCGCCCTTTCGAGGAAGCTATATATGAAATGGAGGGGTCCTTTCAAGTTCGTCGAAAACTTTCTGACGTCGCAGTTCGGATTCGCGACACACGAACGCGAAAATGAACAAATTGTGCACGTAAATAAACTCCGCCTGACCAATGACGGTGAGATATCTGACGCGTCGCAACACACCCGTCTACCATCGCCACCGCTACCACAGGTGAATATCGCCAACGTCCGCAGACGCGGTCCTCAATGCAGGCATCCCGCCAGAGATTTTACTAGATCTCGCAATTCCGTCACAGGCAGCTACCACTGCGGTACATACGCCGAGCCACAGCTACGCTTTGGGAAGCCGTGGGCCAATCCTCGACCCTCTTTAAGCTCATCGGCTTGGCTGGCCGACCGGAGGGCACCTTGCGATACATCTGGCTTTGCTTATAAATTTTGTAAATATATTGCTCCAGTTCCCAGCTTTCGGCAGTGCTTACATGCCCCGGTCATTGGGCACACAGAAGGTGACTGAACTAGTGTTTTCTGACCGCTAGATAAAATCCTACATTAAAGTGGTATTGCCCATCGTTTCTAGATCTATAAACATTGGTATTGCATTTATGAACGCGATGGTTTGCACGATAGGTGCCTGAATTCTAAATTTGAACGCACTCTAAAACAAACTCCATATACGTAGTGATTGTTTCGAGCGACGGGTTTTGTGCCAACAGTGCTAACAGGGTAGAGAGTGTTAGACAGAGCGTTGTTGTTTTCACGAATTTTGTCGCTGGAAAATTCTCATAAGGAGAAGAAATGGTGGCGTGCGCGCATGATATGGTGGTCTATTGTGCTTGCCCATTTCACGGCGATGTCCCATCGTCGCCTACCGGCAGCAGCGCTACAGACAGCCGGGCCTCGGTTAAACGCCATGGCGATTCCCCACTTCCTAGTTCTGATAATAAAACGACGGACGTGACAACGATCGGAAGTCCCCGAGACACGCCTTACTTCCCAGGATCGCCGACTACGTGAAGGGGCCAAAAGGCATAATCGAGGACGGCCAACAGCAGAGTTGGGAAAGGCGGTTCAACTGCACGCTATTGGGCCAGCGACATTGAGGCAGGAGTCCCCCACGTGTACCACAGGCCTTACCGAATGGTACGGCTGGGCGAGAAAGTTGGTGGCGAAAGAATTGGCCGCAACATCGTACACCATCGAAGGTCTGAAGCAAAACTGCTGGTCAGAGGAGAGAGGTGATGTGGCTGCATCCAAGAAGTTCAATTCCCGAACTGGGGTTAGCGGAAGGATAGTGAAGTGG
Organism: Amblyomma maculatum; assembly: GCA_023969395.1. Taxonomy (NCBI): domain Eukaryota; kingdom Metazoa; phylum Arthropoda; class Arachnida; order Ixodida; family Ixodidae; genus Amblyomma; species Amblyomma maculatum. The sequence continues at coordinate 33,528 of JAJIZL010034236.1, forward strand.
CTCCTTCCAGCCGTTTAGGGCGCTTTTTCGACCACCGACGGCACCCTGCCTGCGGCGCATAGGAGCCTTGGACCTGCTTCGGCCTTATGGAGAGAACCCGACTTCGCTTCCATGAAGACGACGTTCACTTTCCGGCCTGCAACATCCCCGACGCCCAGAACCTGAGCCATCGCCCGTGATCCCGAGAGAGCGCTGACTATAGGATGGTGAGCGAACCGCTTCAACCTCCTCCAGCCAGCCACGTTCATAGAATAAATGCTTTTAACTCAACTGCCGGGTGTCGATGTTGATCCGTTCCTTCCTCACCTCAACACGAACCCGAGTTTGCATTTTGTGACCCCCGATTAGGGACGTCACGCTAGCAAGCGCTGCCATCCCTCCGTCCGACGCGCAATGGCGCCTCCTTACAAGTCTGCCGCACCAAGTTTTGAGCATGCTTCACTGCATGGCCTGTGAACAGCGCTTTACTAGCATGCAGTTTCAGCGTACTGGAGGGAGCACAAGGATGCAAGCTAGGTAAATATGAATATGCGTTTGAATGCGTGACCCCTTTTTTATATAATAATAAAACAATATCCCGCACGGTTATATCGCCGTTTTTTCTTTAGAGTTCAGTTCAGTCGTTCAGTCGTGTCCGACACTTTGTGACCCTATGGACCATATCACGCCACGCTTTCCGGTCTCTCACTATCTTCCTAACATCACATAACTTCATCTGCAGCGCCTCGAGGATGCCGTCTAACCATCGCGTTCGCTGCCTACCCCTTCTCCGGTGACCCTCAACCTTTCGCGAAATCAAATCTTTCTCCAGTGACTCCTCTCTTCTCACCAGATGACCAAAGTAGCTGAGCTTTAAATTTATAATTTGACCCTCCAATGAGCAGTCAGGGTTTATGGTCGACAATATCGACTGATTTGATCTTCTGGCCATCCAAGGAACTCTCAAGAGTATCCGCCAGCACCACAATTCAAACGCGTCAATTGTTTGGCGGTCAGCCTTCCTCACAGTCCAACTCTCGCATCCATACATCACAACTGGAAAGACCATAGCACGAGTTATACGGATCTTGGTTGGCAGTGTAATGTCTCTGCTCTTTACTGGGCGGTCAAGGCTAGCCATGGCTCTCTTTCGCAGAAGCAGGCGTCTCATAATTCCATGGCTGCAGTCTCCTTCCGGGGTAATCTTGGAGCCCAAGAAGAGATAATGTCACAGCTTCCACTTCTTCTCCCTTGATGCTCCAAGACTTGATAGGGCAAGACGCTATGATCTTTGTCTTTTTAATGTTCAGTTTAAGCAAACATCTCACTCTCGTCTTGTACGCGCATCAGAAGCCTCTTGAGTTCCACTTCACTTTCTGCCAATAAAGTGGTATTATCCGCATATCTAAGGTTGTTGATACGTTTCCCAGCAATCTTCACTCCAGCTGAAGACTCGTCCCGACCGGCCTTCCTCATGATGCACTCTGCATATAGGTTAAATAGGCAGGACGACAGTATGCAGCCTTGTCTCACTCCTTTCTCAATTGGAAACCAATCAGTAAGACCATGCCCAGTTCTGACTGTGGCCTCTTGCCCTTCATACAGGTTCCTGAGGAGACATATGAGGGGAATTGGAACTCCCAACCCTTGGAGAGCTAGCCACAATCTGCCGTGATCTACGCTGTCAAACGCTTTCGCATAATCAATAAAGCAGAAGAAGACAGGTTTCTGGAACTCTCTTGCTTTTTTCATGATCCAGCGAAGGTTGTCAATCTGGTCTCTAGTTCCTCTGCCCTTGCGAAACCCAGCTTTCACGTCCGGAAGCTCTCGATCCACATACTGCTGGAGCCTACTTTGGAGGATTTTCAACATCACCTTGCTAGCATGCGAAATACGCGCGATCGTGCGGTAGTTGGAACTGCTTTCTTTTGAATGAGAACGTAAACTTACCTCCACCAATCCTGTGGCCACTGCAGGGTTGTCCAAATTTTCTGACATAATGTATACAGAACGTTATACAGCGTCGTCATGGTTGAGGTTTTGAAGCAACTCAGCTGGAATGCCATCAATTCCGCTAGCTTTGTTCTTAGCAAGGCTGGCTAAGGCCCATTAAACTTCACTCTTCAGGATGCTCGGCTCGAGATCAGTAATCACAACAGTCTTATGTTGGGTTTGCACATCCAGGTCCTTGTTGTACAGTTCTTCGATGTATTCCTGCCACCTCTTCTTTATCTCTGAGGCTTCAGTGAGGTCCCTGCCTTATCTGTCCTTTATCACACCCAGCTTAGCACAGGAGCTTTCTTTGATACCTTTGATTGTCTTATACAGAGCTCTTATGTTCCTCACTTGGCTGTTGTCCTCAACTGCTTGGCACTGTATGTTCAGGAAGCCATTCTTATCTCTTCTTGCTATTTTCTGAAAATCTGCATTGAGAACCTTGTATCTTTCTCTTTCCCACATAACTTTTGCCATCCTCCTTTCGTCTCCTATTTGCAAAACCTCTTCAGATAACCAGTTTGCTTTCTTGCATTTCTTTTGCTTTGGAACTACCTTAGTAGCAACTTCTTGCATTATATCACGAACATCAGTACACATCTCTTCGGGCTCTGTGTCTTCTAGATCTAATTCTTGAAATCGATTCCTCATTTCCACAGCATATTCTAATGGAATTTGATCCAGATCATACCTGAAAGGCCTTCTAGTTTTCTGCGTTTTCCTCAATCGAATCTTAATTTTGGCAACAAGAAGCTGATGATCGGTGCCACAATCTGCCCCAGGCCTTGTTTTTACTGCTTGTATAGCGCTTCTCCATCTCTGCCGGCAAAGAATATAATCGATATGATTCTTGTACAGACCGCCCGGTAAAGGCCATGTGTACAGGCGCCTCTTGTGCTGTTGAAAACTAGTATTCGCTATGGTCAGGTTGTTTTCTTGACAAAACTCTACTAGCCTCTGCCCAGCTTCATTTGGCTCACCAAGACCGAATTTGCCTGTAATTCCAGATATTTCGTCACTCCCCACCTTAGCATTCCAGTATCCTATGAGAAAAAGGACGTCTGATGATGGAGTGCAGTCTAAAAGGCATTGCAGGTCAGCATGAAATCTCTCAACGTCAGCTTCTTCAGCAGTAGTGGTTGGTGCATAGACTGGTGGATAACTGTTATGTTGAAAGGGTGACCTTGGATCCGAAGTGAAATCATTCGGTCGTTTTTGGGGTTGTACCCTAGCACTGCTTTGCCCATTCTTCTGTTTACTATGAGAGCAACCCCATTCCTTCTCCTGGATTGGTGCCCACAATAAAAGACATACTGGTCGCCGGAATTAAATTCTCCCATTCCGGTCCGCTTGAGCTCGCTGATACCCAAGATATCAATGTTCAATCTGTCCATTTCTCTCTTGACGACATCCAGTTTACCTTGCATCGTAGAACTTACATTCCATGTTGCTATGTGATATATCTCCTTGCAACATCGGACTTTCCGGTCGCTTTCCGACACATCCACAACTGAGCGTCATTTTGGCTTTAGCCCAGCCGCTTCATTCATCCTGGAGCTACTAGGAATCGCCCTTTGCTCATCCCCAGTAACATGTGGGACGCCTTCCAACCTGGGGGGCTTATCTTCCTGCTCCATATCATTAATGCTATTGTGACTGGCCATAGGGTTTTCTTGGCAAGAAATACTGGAGTGGGTTGCCATTACCTTCTCCAGTGAATCACATTTTGTCAGACCTCTCTGCCGTGACCTGTCTATCTTGGGTGGCCCTACACAGCAGAGCTCGCGACTTCATCCAATTTCGCAAGCCTCTCCGCCACGACAAGGCAGTGATCCATGAACAGGTTTTTCTTTAGAGCCCCTGCACAATTATTTTCATATTCTTTGCAACATAGGATGCTGCAACGGGATAGCTTAACAACCATGTGCTTCTTATATAAATCGCTGCAATCAGAACATTTATTTGATCTATCTTTGAAATCATATGAGCTGCGATATAAACTATCCAAATTTTTTTAGTATAACAACTGCATTCTGTGCAATTATATTCTGGGTACTATTGAGGAGCCGGAGGCTTTTAAACACTGTAGAAACGACGTTCTTGGAACATTATTTTCTTGGTATTCCTCAAGTGTACTGTTACAGAAAGGACTGGATAAAGAGCGGACACTCCTATAGGGCCCAGCGGCCCAATTGCCTGTTGCGTGTCAAGCGGCCAGAACTTGATGCAACATTGGCTTTGGTTTCAAGCGCGCAGTATGAATGGTACTATGTGCGGCGCCATATAGCGCGCAGTTTGAATGATATCAAGCGCTCCCGTCCTGCCACGTCCTGTGGGCGCATTATTTGTGTTCTGGGCTGTATGCTATTGTTTTTCTATTTAGTTTCAGCATTCGAAAATAAAATTAAGTTAGCATTTCTTCTGACTGACCATCAAAGCAGCTTCGTCACAACCTTTTCCAAAAAGCAGTATTGCAGAAAAGACGCCGGGTACTTTGTGAAATGAACTTTTATTTCGCTTCACACAAGGTCAAAACCGACACAATTCTGTCATCATTTGGAGCATAAAAGCAACCTGGAATACAGACAAAACGTAAGATACATAAGCGGACTTGCACATTACAAAAAATTGACAGAAATTTTACACAAAGCATGAATTAAGCAATACAAGGTAGTATGTTAGATTTACAAAGTACGCAAATGATGAGAAAGAAAACAGGCATTATACATTACAATGCTCACGATACTCTTGTGGCTCCAGAAGAAGTACCCTAGCAGTATTGTAGTTTACACACGTGAGTGTCAGCGAAGCAAGACGGTCCCAAATGGACAAGCTGGGCTTAACTCCATGCCACCCCCGACTGAGCCCTTTCAATAAATAAAGATGAACTTCTTGTGCCTCTACCCAACTTCATTAACGGTTAACAAGTGTATCATTGTGGCCACCAATTACATTATCCGCTACGCCGAAGCAAAAGTCTTGCCTAATTGTTCCGTAGCATAAGGATCCATGTACTTCGCCGAACGCATTCTTTTGCGAAACGGCGCCCCCGAGGAGCTCATCACTGACAGGCAAACAGCATTTACGGCAGGAATGACGCAGGCCATCTTGACATTAAATCATACAAGCCACCGATGTAGTACAACAGCGTAGCATCCACAGACGGACGGAGTGACGGAGCGTCTAAACAAAACGATCGCGAACATGATTGCCATTACGTCCACGCAGAAAGCAAGACATGGAAGACCACCCTACCCTACGTGATATTTGCATACAACATAGCAGTCCAGGATATTATATGTCGACACCGTTCCAACTTGTGTATGGAATAAAGTTCACGACACGCTCGACGTAATGCTGCCGCACGGGACAGAGAAGGACAATGTCGACGTGGCCGCCTAGCTTCAGGGTGCAGAGGAAGCCCGATGACTTGCCCGGGTGCGTATTGATGATGATGGTAAACAAATTTCAGCCGATTTGCATAGTTAATCAGATGTAAAGTAGGTGCGTAGCATTGCTTATCCCTGCTGTACTTTTCATGCATTTTACACTTAGTTATGCTTCATTTTGTTTTGATGCACTGAGCCGTTTCCTGAGCCCGCTCGGCACGTTTACTTTCTTTGTGCTCCTAGGTTTTTGAGCCGTTTAGCTGCAATAGCAGAATCGGTGGAATCACGTTCTCGCTGTCTACGTAACCGCTGTACTGCATCAAGTCGATCACGGTAAACCTGCTCCGCAGTGCCAGACGGCCCGGCTTCATCCTTTGCGACGCGGAGCAAACGCGCGGCGCAGTCGCGCACTCAGCTTTCATTGCACCATCTTCAGTGGTTCTTATGAACCTTATGAGTAACAAATGAACGAATATGGGCACAATGTGTCTCATCCCTCTGTGGAATGCAATGCTGCTACA